>CM076577.1:318473744-318771402 GCA_034641835.2 Pinus albicaulis
AAAGAAAACCCGTGTGGAGTCGCCAATTGTTAGTATGATCCTTTTGTAGAAATTTATAGTTTCCCACCCCGGTTTTCAGTTTTCACCTTATTACTCCAAAATAGTTAAATGCCCTTTCCCATATCCATACATTTAATAAACTGGAAAATAAATTTTGCTGAAAACACAAATTCTGGAAATTTTTCAGAATGCTGGAAAATGCAAAATTAAAAATCAGCAAGCATAAAAACAATCATTCACACATTTGACACAAATATTTTTGGTCAACATGACCCTGGAAAAACCCCCTACAACTCTTGGGGAAAACCAGTTCGAAAGCTCCTTCTTATTTCTGGAAAATGCTTTTACAGAGGGGTGAAATATACAGGAAAAATTCCAGCAAATTAATAACAGACTTATCTGGGTTTTCGTGCTTGCCTCTGCCTTGGAAAACGTGCCAGAACAGCAAAATACTCAAAACAGAAATTTATTACAGCAAATGACAGTTCAGAAATTCGTGCCCAGAACTTAGCTGAACAGCCGTACGGACTGTACGAAATTTTCCAGCAAGCTATCTTTCTCGAAAACAGTGTTGGCTTCCTCGATAAACGTGCCCAGCCACCTAGAAAATCGAGCCCTCTTGCTGCTGTACTATTCCTTGAAAAACGTGCTACCTTTCTCCTTGAAAATCGTGCCTCAATACCGTTGTACGGACTGCTGTACGGATTTCTGTGATGTTGTACGGCCAAGCTGCCTCGGTATCCGTGCACTCTCTTACTGACTCGAAAATCGTGCCCTCCTTACTGTTGTATGGACTTGCTGAGTTTTTCTTCTCCTTCACCCTCTCAAGCTCTCTTCAGAAAAAAGTCTCCAGCTCTCCTTCTCCTCCTCTCTCAATCTGCTCATGAAAGAATGAATGATCTTTTCCTCCTTTTCCTCCTTTAACCTAACCCTAAGTGACTTTTGGGGAATCCCTAAATCCAATGGCTGAGATAGATTGAGATCTAGGGCTAAGATTAAATGCTCATTTAAATCTCACTTTCTATTTTTTAATTCACCCCACTTTAATAAAGACCCACTTAGTCTTTTATTTCCAAAGTCACTTTTTCCTTTCTAATTTTATATTGATTTTATTAAAGTCACTTTAAAATTAGACTTTAGTAACTTTATCACTTAAAGTCACTTTTAAATTAGATTTGACTTTATAACTTTATAAAGTCACTTTAGTAACTTTATAAAGTCACTTTAGTAACTTTATCACTTAAAGTCACTTTTAAATTAGATTTGACTTTATAACAATTATAAAGTCACTTTAGGAGAAAAATTAAATTTTTTTGGACACTTTTCCCTAGGCCAAAGATCAAAGCCTTAGGGAACCACATGTCCTCTGGTAACCAAATTTCAACACCTTTCATCATAAAAGATCACTTTAGCTATGCATATCAAGTAGCCCTAACATCAAGTATGGCTGCAAAATATCTTTAGATTTGCTGCATAATATTAGATCTAAGCATAAAATACATTAAGCAGATAAAATGTGAAATGGCTCCATGCATCCAATGAACAAGACAAGAACAATGTATAAAAAGAATCTTATATTATATTAAAGAATGGGGCACCTGAGAGGAAAACAAGAAAGGTATTTTCCAGTTCTCCTCAGTGGGATGGGTTCTTGGAAGTCCTCAGTGTTTCAGATCTAAAATTCCTCTCTTTGGTTGATATGACAAACCCTAACAAACATGGAACCCAATGGGAGTTCAAAATGCAAACAAAATGAAATTGGTGACCAAGAGTAGATCTAGTGTGATCGAATGCAATGGAGGTGACTAATGAATGGGGAAAACCCTCCTATTTATAACAAAGTATTGGGGTGTTCTAGAACTCGGTGCATGCATAAAATATTATTAATCACATTCTAGAATCACCTTTTAGGAATATTTTATTATATTTGTTGGAGGGAAAAGGGTTTTTGACTTGGATCAATTCCCTTATTTATAAATAACAAATAAATAAATGATTTGTTTATTATTTAAGGGCAATGAGGGGAATATAATTAAGTAAATAATGGTTTACTTAATTATTTAAAGATGATTTAGTCAAATTTAACTATGAATAGTATTTAAATAATGATTTAAATAACTTATTCTTAGGAAATAATTAAATAAATAATGATTTATTTAATTGATTACCTTGTTTTGGGTTAAACATGACCAAGAAATGTAAACAGATGTGGTGAAAGTGATTTTACTTGGGGTAAAATTGGTCTTACATGGTGTACTTGGGTTTATCTAATGATAATGGGTTAGATGACCAAAAAATGGTGTAACACTCCCTTGTGGCATCGTTCGGTCGAGCGCGTCGTGTCGCACCGTGTGAGGGCACCCGACCAAGCGCGTTTGGGTCAGGTCGTTTCGTTCGAGGGCGCTTGTATCAGTTTTACTAAGTTATGACCACTCGGGTGCCTTGTGCACATTTGGGTGGCCCGTTTTCCATTTGCTGCCTTGTGGCATCATTCGGTTAGGCGCGCCGTGTCACGCCTTGTGATAAGGTCACCCGACTAGGCGCGTTTGAGTCGGGCTATTTCGTTCGAGGGTGCCCGTATCAATTTTGCTAAGTTGTGACCACTCGGGTGCCTTGTGCACATTCGAGCGGCCTGTTTTCCGTTTGCTCCCTTGTGGCATCATTCGGTCGGGCGCATCATGTCGCGTCGTGTGAGGTTGTTCGACCGGGGATTTCAGGTCGGGTTTTTTCGTTCGAGGGCGCCCATATCAGTTTTGTTAAGTTGTGACTGCCCGGGTGGCTTGTGCACATTCGAGTGGCCCATTTTCCATTTGCTCCCTTATGGCATCGTTGTGTGAGGGCGCCCAACAAAGCGCGTTTGGGTCGGGTCATTTCGTTTGAGGGCGCTCGTATCAGTTTTACTAAGTTGTGATTGCCCGGGTGCCTTGTGCACGTTCAGGCGGCCCGTTTATCGTTTTCTCCCTTGTGGCATCATTCAATCGGGCACGCCGTGTCGTGCCGTGTTAGGGTGCCCGACCAAGCGCGTTCGGGTTGCGTTGTTTCGTTCGAGGGTGCCCGTATCAGTTTTGCTAAGTTGTGACCGCCCGGGTGCCTTATGCACGTTTGAGTGGCCCGTTTTCCGTTTGCTCCCATGTGGCATCGTTTGGTCGAGCGCGCCGTGTCGCGGCGTGTGAGGTCGCTTGACCAGGCGCGTTCGGGTCGGCCCGTTTCGTTCGAGGGTGCCCGTATCAGTTTTGCTATGTTGTGACCGCCATGTGCATTGTGCACGTTCGGGCAGCTCGTTTTCTATTTGCTCCCATGTAGCATCATTCGGTCGGGCGCGCCGTGTTGAGCCTTGTGATCAGGTCGCCCGACTGGGCGCATTCAGGTCAGGTCGTTTCGTTCAAGGGTGCTCGTATCAGTTTTACTAAGTTGTGACCGTCCGGGTGCCTTGTGCACATTCGAGCGGCCCGTTTTCCGTTTTCTCCCTTGTGGCATCGTTTGGTCGGGCGCGTCGTGTCGCGCCATGTTAGGTCGCCGACCAGGTGCGTTCAGGTCAGTTCGTTTCATTTGAGGGCACCCGTATCTTTTTTGCTAATTTGTGACCGCCCAGGTGCCTTGTGCACGTTCGGGCGACCCGTTTTCCGTTTGCTCCCTTGTGGCATCGTTCGGTCGGGCATGCCGTGTTGCGCTGTGGGAGGTCGCCCGACCGGGTGCGTTCAGGTCGTGTCATTTCGTTTGAGGGCGCCCGTATCAGTTTTTCTAAGTTGTGACCGCCCGGGTGCCTTGTGCATGTAATTCGGGTGGCCCGTTTGTCGTTTGCTCTGTTGTGGCATCGTTCGGTCGGGCGCGCCTAAACCCATTTAACCCCTAAACACTAAACCTCTAAAACCTTAACCTCTAACCCTTAAACCCTTAACCCCTAACCCATTTAACCCCCTAAACCCCTAACCCATTTAACCCACTAAACCCTAAACCTCTAAACCCTATTTCCCAGCCGTCCTAACCCATTTAACCCCCTAAAACCCTAACCCATTTAACCTCGTACCCTAACCCTTAACCCCAAAAATGCTTAACTAATAAATCCCCTAACCCCCTATACCTCTAAACCCCTATAACCCATTTAAACCCCTAAACCCTAGACCTCTAAACCCTTAACCCCTTAACCCATAACCCCTAGCTAAAATCCTTAACTGCTAAATCCTCTAAGCCCCTAAACCTCTAATGCACACCTAACCCATTTAACCCCCTAAACCCTAAACCTCTAACCCTTAACCCCTAACCCCTTAAACACTAATTCCCAACCCTCAACCCATTTAACCCCCTAAACCCCTAAAACCCTGACTGATTTAACCTCCTAAACCCTAGCCCCATTAACCCGTAACGACCCCTAACCCCTAAAATCCTTAACTGCTAAATCCATTAAGCCCCTAAACCTCTAAAACCCTAACCCATTTAACCCCCTAAACCCCAAACATCTAACCCCTAAACCCCTTAACCCCTTGATCTGCTAGGGGTCGATTACCTTGATATTAACGGTGGTGTATTCATACTCCTTCTGAATAACCAATAAAGTGTCCTGGAAATTGACAAATATGTTGTCAAGTTTTATCTTATCCATCTCTGGGTTAAGCTGCTTTTCGGCTAACTCCACTTCTTTTGATCTCAATTTTTCCAATTGCTTCCTTCTCTCATATGAAACCTGAGCCTTTGCCTTTCTCTTCCCTTCTAATTCTGTAATAGTGTCATAGTGATGCCAGCCAACTTCTTTGGAAAGCCTTCCTAGCAAACAATACTTGTGACCTGGTTGAAGCCTCAACACTTTCAGAGCATCTGGAATGACCATTCTCTTCCCCTAACCCTTAAGCCCCTAATCCCTAATCCCTTAACCACTAAATCATTATTCACCTAACCTCTAACTGAGCCTAAATCCCCTAACCCCTAAATGCACTTAAATCCACCCTAACCCCTAACCCCCAAATCCATAACCGTTTGATGGATCTAGGACTTGCACTGTTCTTGGGATTTTCCCATTTCCCTGGAGTCATCTCCTAGGACACATTTGACAAATATCAAAGCCCCTTGTAATACTTCAGATCTTTTATAAATATCTTTACCACACCTAAGATGGAATAACACTTCTTCCCTGAGTTAAATAAGTGTTGGGCACAACATGATCTATCTTGATGCAACCCTGGGATCCTCCCCACAGTCACCAAACAGGCCCTTAAAGGGCTGCGGTACACATCAAGAGGCCTCCTACCTTGCCACGCTGCACTCTAGCTTCCCTCTATTAAAACATATTATCCAATACTAATCATGCATATTCTATGCTGAAACATTTGGTATATAGGTAAACAAGAGAATTCTCCACAAATATATTTGAGTCCAACCTAACTTTAATGACGATGATATATTGGAACTGCATCGTAAACTAGCACATGCTACAAAATTAGTGGAAAAGGTGAAATTATCGAGTGTCATCCCATTATGTTGCATCTAATTGAACAGTTTCAATGACTCCTCACAAAGACCATTGTGAGCATATTATTCATCACAAAGAAGACCTTAACATGCTAATACTTCAACATAGCTGACATTTCTATATCCGACCCCTGAGCAACATAGCTGACATTTCTATATCAAACCTCCCAGCATCAAATTGTTTAAATATGGATAATTCACTAGTGTTAACCATATGCCAAAATAAAGGGTAACACAGGCTCCAACTAATTAGATATGTTCTCAATATTTAAGGATATTTACTGAGCATGTTACATGAATAAAAAACCTTGCATATTGAGCGTGTTACATGAATAAACAACTCTTATGATTCTTGATCATGGTTGCAAATGCAATATTTAAAATAAAACATAATTTAATAGTGTAAAGTTTAAAACTCCTTTTAATAAAGCATGATGATTTAGTAGGGTAGAAGGATTACTATATGCAAAAATCAGTCCATTATTTACTCATATAATTTTAATTGCTTCTCAAAAAGATATGTTTTATTTTTTTTATTGTAAATATTTATAAACAATCAAAATAAACAAACATTTAATTATTTAGAAATTATTTTAATTATTTAAAAATTATTGTAATTATTAAAATATATATTTTTAAATTAATTTGAGTGGCCTTAAAAAAAAACACACTTGTTTCATTTCAAAATGTCAAAAATTTTCAAATATCAAAAGTTTTGATTTCCCTCGTTCATTTCCCTCCGGTTGCATGGTTTGTCCAAGGAAGGAGGGAGGATACGGCCATACTGTCGTCGGTTTTGAGGAAGGATGTAGCCATACTATTGTAGGTTTGGAGGAAGGATGCGGGAGATTTGTGCCCTGAGTCGTGCTCATGGATCTGGAGCCTAGCACCATGGACAGTGTGAGGATCTCTGCATTGCTCTCAACTCCACAACTCCAAAAACAGGTACTATTATTCTTCAATACAACAAAAATTTTGCAGGTTGGCATTTTAGCTTTTTTTCGGGATCTTGTCTCATGGATCTGCTTGTAATTTTTTCTATTGGGACTACCTTTGGTGGTACATTCAGAGCATTAATAAAATGAAAATATGCAGATTTTTGGAGTCTATACCCATTTTGGTTATCAGGGTCTTGAAAGGCTTTTCTGTATGCAACCCATTACCAACCCGATCTGATGAAACAAATGCATAGTGGCCTCTGTGGGAGCTTATAAGCCTGATCCAAGTGTCTTTTCCTTGGATCTGCCTCTCCATGGAAACAATACCCAACTGCGATCTCGATCCAGTTTCCCAGACAGTGTATTTTATCTCTTAGGTATGAATAGAACTAGCATCGCAAGCCATCGCTCTTGTACTATATTTTATCGTACTATAAATACCATGAAAACCTAGTCCCATTCCCTTCCATTCCATCCATATCCTAATTCCCTTCCCTGCACACAAATTTATTTTCTCCTTTCCTCATATATTGAATCCATAATTCCATAGAACAATGTGTCTCCAGATCGATCCCCGCAGCAGATATTGTAGCTCCAACCAGACGTACTACAGCAAGCGAAAACCAGTAGATTTTCCCCAAGACGAATACCTGGATCTCTCCACTTATGTCTCCTTCGCCACAATGGCCCAATAGCCCTCATCGACTCTGCCACTGGGGAAACCACCACATTCCTCCGACTATGGGAGAGCGTGAATTCACTCTCCGATGGTTTAAAAATCCTCCGCTAACTGAATTGAATCCATTTTCCCATAATATGCATGGCTATATTATCCATTGGAGCCATCATTACGATCATCAATCCTCTAAAACATCCTTCAGTGAGGTATAATGATATTAATCTAAGGACGACTCTGGCTTTATGATACTTAATGAAAGAAAATTTCCAGATTTCTGTAAGAGAATTATACCCAAGAAGATAGAGAAATTCTTCAAGAACTCTTAGGTTAAGCCACACTTTGTTTAATGGTATATAAAACTTGAAAAAATTCCAACTTTTTGATTAAATGATAAGTCTAGGATATGTTTGTAACTATGTTCAAACACGACATTGAATCAAATGGAAAATCTAGTTTATAATATGCAATAATATATTCCAGATAATCTTAAATTGACACACGACCTTATGTGAAAGATAGCTCTAGTGAACATGAAGCTTAAGGTAAATCACAATTTGATCTTTAGTATGTAAACCTTGAAAATAAATTCCAATTATGATTATGAATAGACAATTGTAAATTGTGACTAGGATTATGTGAAATACTTGTTCAAAATTGCTTCATTGGGACGGAGGCCTCTCTCTAACATATTTATCAGCTAGTCTGCCTCAAGGAGTTTGCCTTATTTGTATAATCCTGCAATTAAGGCACTATAAGTATCTACAGTAGGCTGAAAATGCTTCTCCATCATTTTTTCAAGGAGCTTAAATGAAAGAACATTGTTTATTTCGAGTGGCATTCCATCCAGGTCATGAATTTCATCCAAGTTATTAGGATCTGAACTACCTACTGCATCCTCATTAGGAATCAAGTGTTCTTTTTGTATCTTGTTTTCTTGAACTATACCATTCATAAGCTCATAATAAGTTCGATAATTAGGTTGGCATCCTAGATTCAGGAGAGTAAGATGAGGTTATAAAAGATCTGGAAACTTCATGTTGTTGACTATAATCCTTCAAAGCTAAAGATCTGCCTCAAAATATTCTTATAATTCTAAATTCCAACTAACATCAATCTCCCTAAAATTATACAAAAGTGCTCTATCACCTTTGAAGTTATCTTATATGGATGTTTAAATTTGCAAATTCAGATCTTCCTTGTATTGGCCTTAAAAACTCACCAAGTTTTCCCGCAAAATTATAATTATGTTTCTCTGGCCCATGACCATTCCAAAATACACCAGTTTGAATAACATCGATTCCTCCATCTTTGTACTTTACCATGAAATCTAGACACATCTCTGAGATGCTTTGGAGGTAATATATGGATCCAAAAATTAAGAAAGAACATTTTCCATTGATGAGCAAAGCTCTCCTTGCCTAATGCACTATTGTTGATTTGGTATTTAAGCTTCCATGGTCTTACTTTAATCTATTCCACCTTATATGGAAAATGGTGACAAGATATTCTATAGATACTTCAAATTGATTCCTTCTAGAGCCGGTCATCTCACCATTACATAAACCTTGCCTTGCACTACTCCTTAGGTTCTGTAGATATTAATGAAAAAAATCTACCTTTTGGGCTAAAGTATAGGGCAAAGTGTTCATAATAATACTGGTGCAGTATTCACCTAAAATTTTGTACACATAATGCCAATCTTTGAGCATCCTCGAGAGACATCAACTTTATCCTCCCAATGTTCTACAAGTTGGAACTAGTTCTATTTTGTCTGAAGTATTGTCGAGGAATAAACCCCAGATAAGCTTGTGTAAAGGTTTTGCATTGAGAGAGGAAGAAACTGAGTACTATTTAGTTGAACAAATGTAGAATTTCCAATGGGATGGCCCTCATTTTGCAATTTACAATTTTTTGAAAGTCACTCTCGTGTGAAGAAATCATTGTCTATTTTAAAATGTAGGCTAAATTCATAGTGATGAAAACCCGCCTTTATGGGATTTAGTATAACTCCATCACCGAGTCATCTTGTACAAAATGAGGGAGTGTATCATCTAAGATCAGGTTAAAAAATTAGATAATGATGTTTTTTACTGGAATGAACTCTCTGATCAAGGCCTAAGTAAATAATCTCTATAGAAAATCTGGTTTCTCCATGCCAACATCTTATCTGTTTGCTCGCTTTATTTATATGAAAGTGACTTCCCATGATCATTTTCAAATGAACCACCTTTATTGGAAATCACCAAGGCAAGTCTAGTTTGCTTGTGTTGTTGCAATCTATGTTATTTGAAGCAAAGTTTCATTTTTTTTTACACAGACTCTTGATTCTTTTTTTGCAAACATGAAGGAGCAAAGGATGAGGGCATAGCAGGCTCAGATAGGTGGGAGACAAACAAACAATCCCATTCAACAAAGAAACTTTGGAGGTCGTCAAAGGAACTTTTTTGGTTACCAAATAAGTTTCACGGGACGCTAGAGATCAAACTAATCTAGAAGTGTCATGATGCATCAACTGCCTGTACTAATTACATCCTTTTCGAATGAAGTAGATACTGAGTTAGTTGCAAGGTGCTCTTGATTCATGGTGGAGCATAAGCTAGCAAAAGATAAGAAGGTGATGTGTAAAGTAGCACAAAATGATAGCTGCGAATTTGCAGGCCTTCCAAGATTAAGCACATGGTATTTTGAGATTTTGGTTGTTCACAAGTCCATTTGTTTTCCAGGTATTTTCTAGACAGATATTTTTTGACAAAACTATTCTTCAGTGAAGAAAGATATTTGGTCAAAACCTTGTGTTAGTTTTTGTATTGTGGAGCTGGCTAGTAAAGCATTCATTACGGGAAACTTAAACTTGCACCAGCAAATTGTTGGTGATTTATATACTATCACTATTTAACGTTGTACAAAGGATCAATACAAAATTGTAGGTTGAAATTCAGACTATCAAATGTGTTATGGTCTATTGACATTAGGTTCTCTATACTCATTATATACTTTGGTAAAGGCTTCAGCAATTGAATGCATGACATTCCTTTAGGCAAACACAGGTTCAAATTCTTTATGTGTTGACTTTTTCGTTTAAGAGTGATTTTAAAACCAGTGCAAAATTCAAATCCATGGTTGATGCGAGACTGCTGGGGGTATGTTTTAAGAATATTTGGTTACGGTTGTGCATATCACATTTCTTGCTTTGATTTCTCGTTATTACTTCATTTGACAAAGGTGCCCATTGATTGCTAATGGGATGATGGATCAATTACTAGTCTTCTATATATTATAAATGACATCTGTTATGTATAACTAAGAAATTTCCTGTCCAGTTTAAAGAGGATATTTTGCATTGATAAATGATATCTTTTTTTCGGGGGGGACAAGACATTAAACAAAATTTGTATGCCATATGGACATTTTAAACAAAATTCTTCTCTTTTCATTACCCACGCCAAAAGCTTTGTCAATGTGGAGGTTTAAGAGTCCAAATGAAATGTTCTAGAAGTTCCAGAACATTAGTGACTTAAAATCTTAGATTGGGATTTAATCTTAGCCATACATCTCAAGAATGAGATAGGTGGCAAGCTAGGATTGAGGAGATTAGTTATCTTCTCTCAAAGCAAAAAGAAGACAAGATAGGAAAATTCAATCTCATAGGAGAAAAGAACAAGAGAATTGGAGGAAGGAAGAGTGCATTCAAGGAGAAGAAGAGCATATTGCTAATGAGACTACTTACCGGCATGCCCTACAATCCGTACCACTATTGTAGACATATTTTCTTCATGCACAGGCCATGCACCTTCAAATATGGTCATACACTATCTTGCTGGAGTGTGCTTTAGTGTTGAGAGGAGAGGAAAAGAGATTTTAGGTCCAAAGGTAGCAGAAACAGAGCAGGCCATACTAATGTATCTGTACCCTCTTTTACATAGGTTGTACACTGCTGTTTGAGATGATTTTATTGACCGCAAAGTTGTTGGTTCAAGCAGGCTGCAGAGGCCACCTTGTAAGCTTTGATCAAATGATAAAAAGTTGATTAATAGGAAAAATCCATATGTATGTATTTTATTTCATCCACTGTTCATTGCTCAGCTGTTGTGTGATTGATGCAATGTTCAGAAATTTTATTTTCTACCTTTAAATAAATTATGTTTTGAGTTATTTAATGAGAGAACATTAGGACAGAAATCACCTAGGTTTGAAAAATTTACAAACGCTGTCATTGGAGTGCAATTCACTGAGTTTATGTGAATTGCTCAACCCTCATTCCAGTACTAACATTTCTAGCAGTTTCAGTGTCATGTCCTGTGTGATGTCTTTGGTTTATAGTTGTTATAACTTATGTATTTAATGTTACAGGATATCTCTACAATGGCTTATCACTGTGTTGGGATTTTGCTTCACATTAATACTCATTTTCTTCTCCTTTACATATTGCTTGGACTTGGTCATAAATAGTCTTAACACTACTAAGGAAAGCTGATTGTATTGGAAAATTGCCATATACTCTTTCCTTTTCCACAAGATCGCCATAGGAAATGAAAAGCAAACTAAATATAAGGTAAAACACAATCACAAAATAAATTTTTTGAAAAAATTCTCTATAATTTTTTTGAAAAAATCCATGACTGTTTCGAAAAGCAAACTCAAAGATTTAGTCACTGCTACCTAAACAATTCAAAGCAAGCAGCAAAGATATCTCTGTATTCCAAAAGTATTGCATGCCATCATATACTAGAACAATTTTAAAATATTGTCATACTAATGAAAGATGAAGTCGTACATTTCATTTAGTTGTGTATTTTCAATTTTGCAGTATATTAATTCATTTTTTTTAAATATTTTTAACTTTTCATCACTCCATATGTACCAAATCTAAGGCATAAAGACATAAATGGGTAAATATACACTAATGGTGAGGAATCCATAGGAGAAAAATGGTAGTGTTGGGACCACTATACAAATGCCTTGTTGAGATTAAAAAATTGTTGTTTATTTACTCTTGGATGATGATTTCAACTTTCAATGGATGGGTCTCATTTCCTACAACATGTTCAAGGCTAAAACATGACAAATTGGTCCTGAACATTTACTTTTAGGGCTCATGGGCAATACACATGGCCCCAAATAATTATAAAGAACCTACAAATGGGAAATTTAGCTTGCAAGTGAGATTTGAAAATTAGTCCAATTTAGTGGAATATACATGGGTCTTGACTCTAGATTTATAGTTTGGGGATGTAACATAGACACTTAGGTTCAATTTTGCAGTATATTTATTCATTTTTTTTAAATATTTGTAACTTTTCCCGGTAAAAGGGAGAATTGTTATAATATTCTTTGTTAGTTGTTTCCACAATTTGTATGTGCATTAAATGGAGACCGAAGTGCAAGAGAACAAAAATTTTTCTACCACTTGGGGTCTAACTGTGAAGATGGAGTGTTTCCCATATTTGAGGCTTAATTTATTGTACCGATTGTAATTAATGGTTATACTAATCCAAGTCCATTACAAGTTTCAACTTATAGTATAAATGTGTTGGGGTTCTTCCAGATTTGATAATGCCCTACATGTTGCGCCATATGAAAATGGATGTAAATGCATATCTTACAAATAAAACAAAACATGTTTATTTTTGTAACTTAACTGAGGAGAAACGAATAACATATCATGATTTTCTTGCAATTTTGGATGTGTATAAATATTCGAAGGAAGTAGAAAATCTCTTTATGGAATATATATATTGTGAAAAATATGCAATCATCCTGGTTTGCTGTAAATGGATCACAACGCTACACATCCAGATTTTGGAAATATAGAACACAGTGAAAAATTGAAGGTGGTTTCTCAAGTCTTCAAGGTATGGAAGGATCAAAATCATTGAGTTTTGATTTTTACTCAAACAAAGCAAATGTTGGATATCATTGAAAATTACCTAGTGTCTGAAGGCCAAATTTTTAGGAAAATGGATGGATTAACTCCTATTAAAAAACATACAATCTTACAATATTAATTCATTTTTTTTAAATATTTTTAACTTTTCTTCGCTCTTGCGACGCTTCCAAAGTGTCAGTCTTTCGATGCTTTCAACACATGAATTTTTTTCCTTTCTTCGCTCTTGCGACGCTTCTTAAGCGTTGGCCTTCCGATGATTTCAACCTATGATTTTTTTGCCTTTTCATTGCTCTTGTGACACTTCCTAAGTGTTGGTATTTCGACGCTTTCAACCTATGAAACGTTTTTCCTTTCGTCGCTCGTGATGCTTCTTTAGCATCTGTGTTTCGACGCTTTCAACCTACGAAATTTTTTTCCTTTCGTCGGTATTGCAACGCTTCATACGCGTCAGTATTGGGACACTTTATAAGTGTCGGTATTGCGACACTTTGCAAGTGTCAGTATTGAGACACTTCACAAGCGTCGATACTGTGACAATTTGCAAGCGTCGGTATTGCAACACTTTGAAAAACATCGAAAAAAGTGTCGCAATACCGACGCTTTATTGAAGCGTCAGAATTGCGACGTAATGGCTAACCACGTTTTTTCTAGCCTCAAACTGTCGCTCTTGCGACGACTATGTGTCAGAATAGCAATGAATTGGCCATCAGAAATTGGCCCAAATTTACTAGTGACTCCAGGAAATGAAATCATAAAATTAGCCATATCACCCTCATCACTGCCACCACGCTCAGTAGTTGGTTGTGTGTCTTCTTGGGGGTGTGTTTCTTGTTTGCTACGCAAAGGCATACGAGGTGTAAAAGGGGGTTTCTCAAGAATCTCTTACCTTTGTGTCCCACTACCACAAACACCGGGGACAACATGTTGCATAAAACACTACATATGAAAGAATTTTTTTGTTAGTTTAGTTAATGTAAAAGTTATGAATCAACCTATCACAAGTGATCTTATGCATAACAATACAAATATCCTTTTGATTTTTTGTTATCATCTCATATGTCTGAAGCTAGGTCATAACTTTTAATATCCTTTGTTCTATTTCAGGTGTTTGAGGCACAATGTCTATCAAATGCTCAAGTTCCTTGTTTACGTTTTGAATATTTTTTCGCAGCAAAAAAAATGGACTTGGGGATGAATACAAATCTTCCTCATTGAGGGAATCATGATGCACACCATGGCCAAACGTTTGAATATTTGAACAAAATTAACATTTTTTCAATTATGTAAACAGTTAAAATACGTGAAGATAGAGCAAGGTTGGCACTTTACATGTTCTTCGGTAAGCACACGATCATTACGCACGTATAAAAATAATAAGAAAAATGACATATATATATATATATATATATATATATATATATATATATATATATATAATTTGTTAAATATAAAGAAACTAATCTAAAAGAGAATTTTTTATTTGTTTACCTATCCTAATTTTGTTCTTGTGCCACGATCAGTCAGCCGCATTACAATAAAATTAGAAATGTGAAACGACATTTTTAACATTGCTAAAGATAAAAAAATAATGCAATAAGTAAAGATTGTTTAAAACATAGGTGTTGCATAACTACCCGCACACTATTACTATATGTATCAACTCTATTTACATGGTAATCCACTAATAACTCTTCCTCGAGAGCTATCTTTTTAATTGCATACATGAATACTTGGTTTCCTTCACGTCCCTCAAATATGCAATTTGGTTGTTTGTTTGTTGTCCCGGGATGTGTGCTATTTATAAACCCTATGATATTGCTTGAATCTTTAGGCCTTCCATCAATAAAGATAGCATCTGCCTTATTGTTAGGTAAACTTGACTCCGAATAGAGTCAATGTTGACTAGGGTAAATAGTAGTGGTTTTGGGGCACATGGTATTATGCACCCATGGTTTTTCGACCCATGGTATTGAATTTAATGGGGCCTATAAAAGGTTGGGAAGACTTCATTGTAATGTAGGACTGGAGGTGAGTGGTGAAGGCTCACTTGGATGGATTGGCCAGGGTTTTAGCCAATGCTTAATGAAATTTCATTGTTTGGGTTTTTCCCCAGATTTGGGGGTTTTCCTGAATAAACATCTTTGTTTATGTTAATGATTTGTTGCTAGCTCTTTATGTTTATTCCTCTTGGTAAATTATTTATTATTTCTCAGGTAAATTCTAACAACTGGTATAGAGCCGGTGTAATAATTTTATTGTGTCTATAGTTTCACTACTGCTGTGTAAAGAAGCGGGATCATCTCTGTGCAGTTTGATTGGATAGATCTGCATGTGAAGAAGCTAGATCTGTTGTGTAGCATTTTAACAAAAATGGATTTGCATATGAAGAAGACAGATCTAGCAGATCTGGTGTGGATCGATCGCTGACAGAGAGTAAAAATGGCGCATCCATGCAACTGTGCAAAAGAGGAGGATCTGAGTGGTGCAGAGGCAGATCCGGTGCAAGGGAAAACCTTGATCAAGTGAATTAGTGCCAATCTGCATCTGGACAGAAGAAATACGTCCAAAATTGATGAATGCAACTATGCACAAGGTCCAAAAAATTTAGAGCATGGGATTAAAATTATGAATTCTCTGTATTTTTGCATGGGTTATAACTCTGGTTTTGGTGACGAAATGCAGGTGCAATGCGGTTCTAAAGAGAGTTTTCACCATAACATCGGTGGCAGCATTTAGAAAAATGAACTTCTTACTAGACATCTCGATCGGGGACATGACGTCGCTTTTGAATGTGTCTGCGAGCAGAGAAGATCGAGCAGATCATTTGGGGTTGCCTCCCGTAGTGAAAAACGATATGATGCTGGGTTTGATCTGGGAGAAGATAGCACAAATGCACACAGGGAGCAGTCTCAGGGAGAAAGCGGATGTCGCAACTTCGTTGGTTTCTCTGGCCTAGGACAACGAGCGAAACGCAAAATTGATAATCGAAGAAAAGGTAAAATAATTGGAAGCCAATGAAGGTAATCCCTGTGGCTGAGATCATGAAAAGCGATAATATGGAATAGTTGGGACATCGTCGAACCAATTTGTATTCTTAGTGTGTTACGCAGGGAAAGTGGTGCAATGGGGTAAACATTTCACCTGAAAAAATGAGCATGTGGCTGTGTTGATCATTCACATGAAAAAAAAGCAAGTATGTGGTTGTGCTGAGTGTGTGGATGTGAGGATGTAGAGGAGATTTGTGGTGGCAGTGAATGAGACTTTGACTCGATCCCGTTGCTAGGTCCATATTTGTGGACTATAGGAGATGTCCACCGTAGATCACTGAATAAAAAAAAGGGGGCTGAATTCACACATTGGGGTGCAATTAAAATCATGGTCAAGAGGTTGTGAGCAGCATGTCCACTGTGGAGTCCATGGTAGCATCAAATATTAAACTGGAGGACATGAAATGAAATGAAAAAAAAATGTGAAGCTGTAGCATGATCGTGGAGCAATATGTCCAATACATGAGATTGAATTTTGGGAACGTAGTCACCGCAAATTGAAAGGTAAGGGTTGTAATGAATATGGATACAAGGTTTCAATGCGCAATGGAGATTGAAAGATCTAGATCCTATCAAATCTAGTGTGGATCTAGAGAGAGTCTGGCATGGGGTGTCTATGCAACTGCACAGATGCACAACAGAGGTCGTGGAAAGGGCTCATGAAAAATTAATTTCTTTTATCGTAGTTGGTTGGTGGGCAGATTCATGTACAACTATGATGTCCTCTTTGGAGAGGACATCATGAATGTAGAGAATGTTCATACAAAGAATAGAAACAATGAAACAAAAAAAAGAAATTAATGGAGCTAATTTTTGCATGTAAATGGGCATACTGTTGTAAGACCTCGTATGGCATGCGTACCCCTAAGTAATCACTGGTAAAGTTTGGGTTAGACTTAGGTGATAGGGGGGATGTCAAGTTAACAACTACCCTGGGAAAAAATTTGAGGGGGGAAGAGCTAGAGTGAGCGGGGCTGTCTCACTTAGCATTTTTGGCTGAATTTAGTAAAGAAACCCCAAGTCAAGTTTAAGGGGGGAATTGTTAGGTAAACTTGGCTCCGGATAGAGTTAATGTTGACTAGGGTAAATATTAGTGGTTTTGGGGCACATGGTATTGTGCACCCATGGTTTTTCGACCCATGGTATTGCATGTAATGGAGCCTATAAAAGGCTGGCAAGACTTCATTGTAATGTAGGCCTGGAGGTGAGTGGTGAAGGCTCACCTGGCTGGATTGGCCAGGGTTTTAGCCAATGCTTAATGAAATTTCATTGGTTGGGTTTTGCCCCAGATTTGGGGGTTTTCCTGGATAAACATCTTTGTTTATGTTAATGATTTGTTGCTAGCTCTTTATGTTTATTCCTCTCGGTAAATTATTTATTATTTCTCTGGTAAATTCTAACATTATCATCGCTTAAGAGGAAGAATACGAGTACCTCAAAAATTGTTAAATTTAGAAAATAATTATTAACATTTAATAGGTTAGAAATTTTTAAGTCAAAAATAAGTCTAAGATCCCCTGTTTCTTTTGGGTTTCGTTTGGCCGCAATAGTAGATGAAAATAAGAAGTGATTTAGGCTTGCCCATTTATTATTTAAATGAATGAATGTATTTTGTTAAAAAAATATGATCCTAGTCTTGAGATTACCATAAACAACACTCCATTTTGATAAGTAAGTCACCTTTCTGATTGTGTTTAGTCCTGACATTACCATGGCCCCCACTCCAATAATATGATAAGCTGGGCAGCTCTATGATAGTGTCCATCTAACATATCACATCCCAAAAAACACACTATAATATTTCAAGGTAGACATTTTTTCTCTCTTTTGACCCATCAGATTATTTTCTTGTGTAATATATATATTTTAATTAATTTTTTTTTTATTTTTTTATTTTTTAATTTTATTTTTTTCCAGATTGATAAATGTAGATACTTTACAACTATTTTCTACTGCTATATACAACCAAGGCACATGTATATTTACTGTTTCGTATCCTTCTCATGTACAAGGGCTGAAAACAAAAATTGTAATATCACAGGGTCTAAATTATCAGCCAACATTCTCAAAAATCTCCCAAAGGAAAAATTGTTGTTCTCCTCTTATATTTAAAATTTAGATACAATTTCTTTATATTTTTTCTCCTCAATAGACCTTTTATTCTCAAAATAAGGAAAAATATAATGTACACCTCAAAACACACAAAAATAGCAATTTTTTTCTTTGTCTTCGACACCTCCCTGAGATAGGGTCAAAACAATCAAATTTGGGCCCAAATTACAAGTACTAGCCAAAACTAAATGAAGCCTAAAGTAAAGCTGGAATTATGATAATGTTTATTTACCAAAGGCTGATAATTCTGATAACTTCAACTCAGTTTCCAAAATTTATATTGAGATAAGAATCTAATGCCATTTTTGTATGCATTGAACCTCATGTCTACATTTTGGACTTATTTCAATGTCAAATAACTGTGAATTTTCTCATGTTTGGATAGTATCCAAATTGTTATCATCTGAGATGTTGTTCCACATAATATAAATAGAATTATTCAATATGAATGTTAAAATGGAAGTTGATTTCTGTGTCAAGGACTTTTCAGGGTTGTATATGTACTGTGATGCTTAACATCGTTGTGGAATATGAACACATATGAGGTCTGTGCGAACTGATTGATTTAAAAATTAACCTATCTTAGACCCCTATTATTTAATTGATTATAGGCCTACGGTGTAGGGCTATGACTCTGTGTGATGGATGGGATCGAAAAGAGGGAGCCTTAGTACCCAATTCCCATCTTCTACTCTCTAATTATTGCTTCAATGGCAATTTGTTAAAATATTGTTTTTCAAATATCTTACAATGTACCCTCATATCTATGAGGAAAAAAACGAGATTATGTCCATTTGGTCATTTGAATGGCTATTATCCTTCACAATATTTAGGAATATTATGCTCTAGATATGATAAATGAAAATATTAAGATCCTTCAAGATTTCAGCAATAAGGCTAGAGACAATCTATATGTATGCAATGTAAAGGAAAAGTCAGCAATGAAGTTATGTGTTGGTGAAAACCATGATCCTTGGCTAAGCATGTAGTCGCAGTTGAGTTTTTAAAATCCCAGATCTCAAATTAGATGTGCCAAGATATGGGTGTAGAATTATTGAATGTGACTATTAAAATGGAAGTTGTTTTCTCTCTCAAGGACTTTTTAGGGTTATATACGTACTGTCATGCTTAACATTGTTGTGGAATATGGAAAAGTATGAAGGCTGTGTGAATTGATTTATTTTACACAACCTATCTTAGACCCCCATTATTTAATTGATTGTATGCCTAGGTTGTAGGGCTATGGCTCTGTGTGATGGATGGGTTGGAAAAGAGGGAGCCTTAGTCCCCATCTTCTACTCTCTAATTATTTGATTCAATGGAAATTTTTCAAAGGATTGGTTTGAGAATATATTATAATGTACCCAGATATCTGTGAGGACAACGATGAGATTATGCCCATTTGGTCATTTAAATGGCCATTCATCATTCACAATATTTAGGACAATTATGGTATAGATAGGATAATTGACAAGATTAAGATCCTTCAAGATTTCATAAATAAAGCTAGAGACAATCTATATATATGGCAATGTAAAGGAAAAACTCAACAATGAAGTCATGTGTTGGTGAAAAAGATAAACCTTGGTTATGCATGTAGTAGTAGTTTAGTTTTTAAAATCCCATATCTAAAATTAGAAGTGCCAGGATATGTGTGTAGATGGGTCTACCTCTAGGTATGAAATTTTGGGCCTTGTAAAGACTTGTTTTGGGGCCAAGTTAAGTTAACTCATGGCCTATTTAATAATCATGTTGGTTCTAAGGAACCCCCAAACTCACTAAGTTTGAAGGTGCCCACCAAATTTTAGTGTGAAAGAACTTCATATAGCGATACATTTCTTGGGAATTTGACATTACCTGCAACACATCACTAATGAATCCTCTTCACTAGTGATAGAGCAAAGGTAGGTTTTATATCGTGGGAAAATAATATTTTCTAGTGGAAAAGACGAGTATATAGCCTTGTATTTCTTAGAAAGAATTTTTTTCTTTTATACATGGAAAAGTGGTATTCTTTAAGTTGTTTATCACCCAGAAATCCTCTTTTTGGGATAAGATGATGATCACATTCTCAAATTGATTAAGAAATAAGTATCACAATGATACATAGAGGGTTGTCCTCCTTATTGTGCAAGGATCCTCATCTCCCCCAAATCAATTGAGAACTCAAAGGGGCCTAAGTGTTGATTCAACTAGCCTACGATATGTGGTAGGTTAATTAACACTATATGAGTAAGGGTGGGAAATTTTAAATTTGAAGCTCAAACACTAATACCATAACATCGATAAGTGGTATGCATGGCTCAAGCATTAGCTTGAGAAAAAATTTAGACCTGACTCCTTCAAAGACCATAGGTGTCAAGTTTCTTACATGATTCTTCATTTTCCATTCTTCCTTTTGCAATCTAATGATTGTAGCTTTGTAAAGGGTCTCGAAGTCACTTTCAGTAATGTGATGGATCTATGATCTTCATTCCTCTCATCATGAATTTTAACATAGAAATATAAGTAGTGTTTTGGAAATTAATACCAAGAAATAATTAGAGAGGAGAAGATGGGAATTTGGGACTAAGGCTCTCTCTTTTCCAAGCAAAATTCCACTCTCTGTACAGGGCCCAAACATCACCCTTTCGGGGAAATATCTTAATAGTTCCTTTAGGAATTTTCTCCCATGCAACAATATGATAAAAAATATTTAGCACGTTTTTGTTGGAATATTTTCCATGCTTAAAATGCCCACAACCCTGGTAAAATCCATCATCGAGAAAGTTGGTGACAGTCATACCTTCAATGAAATTAAGATCCATTTTACAAGAATTACAATCTAGGAATACTAGCTGAAAATTCTCAAGGAGTTCAGGAGGCAAGGCTTCAACTTTGATGTGAGCTATTATGATTCCATTATTGGGTCACGTTTTTCAAATAAGGGTATGCCTAGTGCTCTAGGTCTGTTTAAGGATATGAGAGGGGAAAATGTATCTCTCTTTAGTAATTGTTGTCAAAGAAAGACCAATGGAGTTGAAAAGGAAAGAAAACCGATTTTGATGCCATGCTTGTTAGATGAAACTAATGACAGTAAAAAAAAAACATTTGTCCCTGAATTTGAAGAACGAATAACATGTTGGAAAGGAATACTACAACATCAACAAACCTTGCTTGAAGCAGATAAGAAATTTTTGACTTAGTTGCCAAAATTTATATTGAGATAAGCATCTAATGCCATTTTTGTGTGCATTGAACCTCTCGTCTACATTTTGGACTGGTGTTACAGGATTGTCTAATCACTCACGATTCTGACTCTAATCATCAAAAAAATGAGCCAATTTGAATCTCGGTGAGTCAAAATTATGTTGACAGAGCTTTACTCATGGTCAACGTGAGTTTGACCCACGATTTCGGCGATTTTTAGAGGGCTGGACGAGCCACTCAGATTCTTAGGTTAAAAGTTCACGGGGTTTTATTTTGTGGTTTTTCGTTCACTTCGCCTTGTCGCCCGTTGCGTTGGGAGTTCACTTTCATTTCTTTTTGTCACCCGCCTATCCAGAGACATCATGGATCAAACAACACCATTATCACATTCTTCCCTCACTGCACATAATTTGGCTTCAATAAATCGAAGCACTTTCTCTAATTCGTCAAGGTCATGATAGGTATTGCTATTTGACTTCATGTATACAATATTAGGCAGTTGAATTCATGTATACAATATTAGGCAATCAGCTTCATGTATGAGTATCGGATTTAGCATTGGTCAGCTCACTTGTCTTACCAAACTACATTTCTTTCCAAGTTTTCTATACCTTAGGTCCATCCATGTCACCCTTCCCCCGCTGAAAGAACCACCTAAGTGAACTACGGGTATGCTTACCGAACACAAAATACTTGCCCTAGTGCTCATGCCAATATCTATTGACTTGGTTGGTATACATACATATTTTTGGCTACTCCTCATTGGTCGAGCAACATTCTTATCCTTTAAAAATATTATTTTGAATAAAAGGAACTAGTTGTAGTATGTTAAAGTTCTGTATTGTTTTGAATGAAAGAAAAACATTGCAAAATGTTGGAAATTTATAAGGACCTATAATAATTAAACAATCCCTTATATTCATTTGCTATCATCAAGTGTATAAGTGATCTATAAATGGGTATAACACATTTCTAATCCAAAATTAACCCAATTTAGAAGTCATGCTATTGTAACCCCAAGAAATATTTTAGTAGGTTCACGGTGTTGGTTGAAAAAATCTTGGAATTTCCTCGTCTCGTTTGAATATTTGTACCTATTTTTCAATGTTTTCCAATACTAAATATATTTTATACTTGAATTATACACACTGTCCTCATGATTTTTTGGACATCTATTGATATTATGCATTGTTTGGACATGGCTTTATTGAATATCAATGAATTTTTTATTTTATTTTATTTCAATATATGTGTATCTTTATGTTCTGTATTCACTGATTTTTTCCCGATCTGATTAAAAGTCTTCACTCTTTTGCCTCGTTGGCTTATTGCAGATTTTGAGTCTGGTAAAATTGTTTTGTATTTATTTTGATGTCTACTAACTGTGTGAATTTTCTCATGTTTAGATAGTATCCAAATTTCTAGCATCTGAATTGATGTTCCACATAATATAAATATAATTCTTGAATGTGACTATTAAAATGGAAGTTGTTTTCTCTCTCAAGGAATATTTAGGGTTATATATGTACTTTCATGCTTAACATCATTGTGGAATATGGACATGTATGAGGTCTATGCGAATTGATTAATTTTACACTCAACCTATCTTAGACCCCCATTATTTAATTGATTGTAGGCTTACATTGTAGGGCTATGACTATGTGTGATGGATGGGATGGAAAAGACGGAGCCTTAGTCCCTAATGCCCATCTTCTACTTTGTAATTATTGCTTCAATGGAAATTTGTTAAGAGATTGATTTTCGAATATATTACAATGTACCCAGATATCTATGAGGAAAATGATGAGGTTATGTACATTTCGTCATTTAAATGGGCAACCAACCTTCACAATATTTAGGAAAATTATGCTATAGATAAGATAACTGACAATATTCCTTCAATAATTTAGCAATAAGGCTAGAGAAAATCTATATGGAAATGTAAAGGCAAACTCTCCAATTAAGTTGTGTGTTGGTGAAAACCATAATCCTTGGTTATGCATGTAGTCGCAGTTGAGTTTGTAAAATCACAGATCTCAAATTAGATGTGCCAAGATATGGGTGTAGAATTCTTGAATGTGACTGTTAAAATGTATGTTGTTTTCTCTCTCAAGGACTTTTCAGAGTTTTATACGTACTTTCATGCTTAACATCACCGTGGAATGTGGACATGTATGAGGTCTGTGTGAATTGATTGAAGTTGGAAATTAACACCAAGCATAAATAGATGGTGGGATATTGTCCTTGTTAAGGCTAGATTAGTAGTTGAAGACAACTACTAATTACACCATAGATGATTAGACTGAGATACATGTAACTGGATGGCCCCAAGAACCTTTAAAACAACCAATGAGAAGCCTACAACATTCATCTAATCTAACTCAATAAGAGAAAGGCCAAAATATGTACATGCTTTGGCATCTTCTCCACAGTCTCTATAAATATAGAGAACCATCCTGACATTTCACGGGTTCAAATGCCATCCCAATTTCCAGTTGACGAGAAGAGTCTTCCTATAATTTATCTCTATGGTCATTATTCAAAGGAATCATATGGGGAAACATCACATGTTATTTTTCATCTAATGGAAAATATTATTTGATTCTTAGACTGAGATATATGTAGTTGGATGGTCCCAAGAACCTTTGAAAAAACCAATGAGAATCCTACAATATTCATTCAATCTAACTCAATAAGAGAAGGAACCAAATCTATACATGGTTTGGCATCTTCTCCACATCTCTATACATAAATAAAACCCTCCTAACATTTCACAGGTTCAAATGGAATTCCCATTTCGAGTTGATGAGAAGAGTCTTCCTATAATTTATATTTGTGGTTATTATTCAAAGGTATCATATGGGGCAACATCACATGTTGTCGGGCATCTAATGGAAAATATTCTTGTTGAAATCCATTGATATTTATAATTTTTTGAAAATACTCTAGAAAGATCTACAATGTAATCATATTCTAGGAATTCACGAGGAGATATAGAGGGTTTCTATCTCAATATTTTATAAACCATTGGAAAAATGATTTTAATTTATTGAGAATTAGTTAAAAATTTCAAAAAAAAAATCTACTGATTTCACTAATTAGAATTTTTAATTACTTAATTCAACATTTCCATATTGGATGAATCTGATTCTCTTGGCTTGAGGTTTTAATAGGGGAAGTCGAGAGGCATGTGCTCCTGTGCTCAAACATTATCTCTTCGTCAGGGAAAAGAGATTTGTGTGGATGATTGTTCACTTGTGTTTGTAGACAAGTTTTGGATGTTGACCAGAATATCCATCCTACACACATCTATGACTTAATTAATAAAATATGGAAAAGACATATTATTAAGTAATGTATTTTCTGCTTGATTCAAGTATTGACAAAGTAAGATCCCTTTTGTTGTAGCATCTCCATATTTGTATGATTAGCCACTCATAATAGATGCCAAATGGTGTTCTTTGTTTGGATGTTAGATTACATATATGACAATGACAAGAGTTATCTTAGGTCAAATAGAGGCATAGTTACCAAGACAACTAGCTTACTAATGGATGCAAAATTATGTGAAGTTGTTGTAAACGCTAGCCTAACCCTAAAACATAAAATAAGACCAAGTCAACCAAAGACACCCTTGCAAGGATGTAAGGGGCTCTCGATTGGTTCATAGTGTTGTCCGCTACAAAATCTAGAATATCCATCTAGTACCTCACAAGCCTTCAGGACAATTCAAGGGAAGATTCTCTGCTAGAAATATTCCCAGGCTCAAAAACAAAAATAGAGGGGGTGTTACATTAGAATTACCCAATCCATTGGGTAGGTACTAGGGACACACTTCAGTTTCAAAAGTCTCAATATATATATATATATATATATATATATATATATATATATATATGAACCAATAAAATCTAAAGCCATTTGAATTACAGATGCATGCAAATGAAAAATGCACCAAAAATAAACATGTGTAAATTCATTTGAACTAGGTTTTCATTTCAAATTTCATTCATAAACATAATATAAGATTAAGTTGCAGAGTTATAAAAAAAATAATTGAGAGAAGATATTGAACACTTTAACCAATATGGTCCAAGAAAATAGTTGCATGTCAACAAATTTCCACCCAGTGGTAGGAATCCACTGCAGATACCACCCCCAAGCCAGACTATGAGGCCACTAAGATGAAGGAAACTTGCCTCAGAGTCATAGGTCACTCACCCACATTCCAACCCAATTCTTCTAAGGCCCAGGTACGACATTCACAACTAAACACTCCAAGTAACCATTTAGTTGTAAAATAGTTAAGATATTGGCATACACTACTGAGACAACAGAAGAAGACATCTCCCTTTTTTGTTTTACAATTCCTTAGGAGTATTCTCCTTATAATTCTCACAGGGTAGGTAGTGTTGGAGCAGGGTCCTCCAACAGCTGCAAATTGGGACAATTCTGAGTATTTTTATATATTTTTGATTATATTTAGTCTAATGCAGGGGTTTTGGGGTGGGTCAAAGCCCCTAATGCATTATAAATGGGTCAAGGGTAGACCAAGAGTCCAAAAACCATGGTTTTTGGACCATTGGATGCGTAGGAAAAAGTAGTATAAGTAGTTGAACCTTTTTGAGTAGGAAGACAGACTTGGAATAGAGATTGATGCTAAGTGCGAATTGATAGATCTGGTTAGGGTTGAATATCTATCCTTGGATTAATGAATGCAAAAGTATTGTTGAATATCTGAATCTATTGGAATTACTGTGATGTGAATCTGTGATGTTTGGTTAAATAATATATGATGCTGTGCTATTTATTTAATCTGCGAACATACTTGTGTTACTTATTTATGCTGCGATCTGGATCTATTCTGTTGCACTTCATGCAAGAATATCTAGAATAGTCGCGTTATCGTTATATGAGTTCATGATCAGTGGATTACTATAATATCATTGCTATTGCACACGTGGATGCGAAGAAAATCTATAGATCTAGGCTATATGATATAAGATATGGTCACTATAAGATTAAACGAAACTCTGCTTGACTTACCTACCCTCTCCTAGGGTGTGGAAACCTGGTTCCAGCACCCACCCATACTACGTCGGGTGAGACTTTGGCCTGCGCAAGCAGGTCACTGCCGAAAGGGCCAGTAGTATAGGGGTTTGTTGGCAAACCTTGAACCTCCAAACCTGGGTTAGGACCCCTCGAGCCAACAAATGGTTCCATTGCTGAATTCCAAGGCCATACTAGAAACCTGAAAGCAAAGAAATTGATGAATGGTCCAAACAACAAGTTTAGGAATTTGCAGTGAAAGAAAAACGCAGTAAGAGGATGACCAGTGAGGAGTGGAAAAATAAGTATATTTTCACATATATCTACGAGATCTTCTTTGTGACAATTGCGATCGAGCTCCAGGTGTGGCTCACAAGGTTGGTCGAATTTCAGAAGTGTTGGAAGGACGAACGGGTCACGTAGTGGACCCCCAAATTGATCCAGCAGTTAGAGAATATCGATAACACCATCACTTGCATGGTGGACCACTGGGTGGATAGTGTGCTAGGAGGGTTCGTGACAAAATTTGCCATCAATAAATTCGTATCTTACTCTGAAGCAAAGTGAATATTCTTCAAGGGTTTCCGGGGTAAGTTTCTGAAGACCTTACCATTGCTGATTAAGATATTGCTGTGCAAAAAGAGTATCTTGTGTAGTCACACCGAGTGAATGATTGCTGATCCGGACGAAAGTATGATGTGAAGAGGAAAATACTATTAGACCAACCAAGAATGATATATGTCTATCTACAGTTCGGTGAGGGAAGCGACTGCACAGAGCCCTCCAGCCACACCACTCTCAAATTAGCATAGGGGTAAGAATTCACCTACACCTCCACAACCACCATCGAAAGACGACATGGCCGTGCATATGAAGTTACCTACCTTTAAGGTTGTAGGAGATGAGGATATGGAGTAATTCTGGTTTGTCACAGGATCGGTATAGACTGCGCAGAACGTAGCTAGTGATGTGATGAAAAGGGTGCAACTGTCCCTTGCCTTTGAAGGAAGAGCCTTGGATTGGTAAATTGGGTACATCGGCCAACATGCGAACGCGACCATTGACAAGATTAAGAATGCTTTGAAGCAAAAATTCAAGAAGCCTAAGTCCTACTCTCAAATAGTGGTTGATCTAAAATATTTCAAGAAAGGACCTTATGAGTCTGTGTGGGAGGCCTGTCAACGATTGAAGAAGTTGATTAGAGAAGGAGGATTTCAATATGATGACAGAAAACATACAGAATGGTTCATTGTTATGTTGCTGCCTCACCTACGCGCACCTATGGGCCATCCAAGGTTCGAATCATAGGAGAAAACCATGGAAGGTGCTATGAAGTTAGAAGCTGTGCCTTGAGACGAGACCCAGCTAGGTGTCCAACAGATCCAAGGATAGCTAGAAGCGATGCACATGGAGATCCAGAACCTGCAAAAAGAGTGAGGAGTAGAGGCTAGCCCTGAAAGGTGGTGCATATGGTGCAAGGTGAATGGGCACACCAAGGATAACTTCCCTCTATTAGTAGATTATATGTAGGATGGGGACTTAGCCCGTTGTGCCCAAGAGAAATTGCAGGGCTAAGTGGGCCAACATTGTGGTCCGATGATTTCCGCGTTGCAGGGCTGCACGACACAAACCACTACCCCTGCCTTGTTGCATATGTCCTAGAGGTAAAACAGTAATGGTGCAGGTTCTGTAGATTGGTATGACATGATGAACATAATTTCCGGACATACAATTTGATGATCGATCGCGGAAAATTATATAGGGTACAATCAGACCCTGCATTCCCAAGGTCCCCCGCAGGCATAGGTGGCTCCCTAGCTAGGGGCAGGGGGGGCCTAGGTAGAAGCACAGGTCGGGGATGAGGGTAAATAATCTATTGTAACTGTGGAGAGGTTGGGCACTTTGTGAGAGACTTCCTGAATCCTACGAGGCAGTCCTGCCGGTACTGTAGACAGCTGGATCATGCGATCCAAGACTATCCAATCTTGATAGCAAAAATGGAGGAGAAGCATCCAACACCTACGCAGAATGTGCAGAGGGTTAAGGCTAAGCTGCAAGACAAATATCCAAACGTAAATGTGGTAACACGCAGTGGAATGGCTACCAGAGGACCTAAAGAAAGGGTTGTGACTGAATCTCTGATCCATAAAGCAAGTGGAAAATAAGAGGGTTTAGACCTGAACAGAGGAAAAGAGACATTTATCGCAGATTGAAATGTTTGTGCGGAGGTGGAGGAACCTACTTCTTGGCCACCTGTGAACCTTAAGGCAGAAGGGGAGGTCAGACTCTTCTTGCAGGCATGTATGGAGTTACTGCAAAACCCAAAAGCTGTGGGGAATCTTCAGACATTAATAGATAGCTGTTCAACACGACATAACCTACACCCAGAAGTTAGGGATGTGCATAAACTATACAGATATAAGAAAGGCACCAGTAGGGAGATGTGATTGACAACACAGATCAGTGACTACGAAATGGATCAGGTTATTTTATACCTAGGGTCGGATGCGAATGTATTACCTAAACAGACTTGGCAATGAATGGGCGAACCTAAGTTGGAATGGTCCACTATCCAACTGCACATGGCTAATCAACAAAATATCATACCCTTGGGGAGGCTGTTGAAAATTATGGTAGATATTGTGGGGGTCAAGGTCCGGGTTGATTTTGAAGTCATTTAGATTGTGGAAGATGCAGACCCCTACCTTGCGCTTCTAGGGTTAGACTAGGCCATAGACATGGGAGGTATCATTAACTTAAAGAAGTGGAGCATGGTATTTGAGAATAACGGTGCAAGGGTGATATTACCGTTAGATCCTGCAAAAGGCGAATGATACACATAGTCGGCGTGTGAGGACGAGGAAGTGGATCACATTTATAAGTTAACTGCGTAGGAGGAAGATTGGATCAACCCCATGATAGATGTAGTACTCTACTGGGAAAAGGATAATGAATGCTTCTCCGACTCCAATGAGGATATGGAGCACTGGCACACTCGGTTACATAAGGCCTTTGAGCTACAATGCCTTCGGATCACCATGAATTTATGTTGTCAGAGGTAAGAGATTTGCCCTACTTTGATGGTTATGATAACATTAGGGGCTTTTTGTGGAAATTTGAAGCAGAAGTTCCCAAAGAATGAAGATTATGGGTCCTTAACCTGGCTATGCATGCTACCCCTGCACAATGGTGGGATACCAATAAAGAAGCATTCCAGGAATGGGAAGATTGTCGCGATATGATGCTCCTGTGATTTGAAACACTGACGACAGTACGGGTCAAGATGTTCCTTGGCTTAGGAAATCTGCGGGAACATGTGGATGCATAAATAAAGGAATGGAGTGACCGAACTATGGAATAGTGGGTTCATTTGTTCATTTATGTGTTAGGTCCAATCCATACTACATGGTACCTGGATGTGGAGCTCCATCAGTGCATCCGCCATTGGGAGGCTTTGGAAAATGACTTCGTAAAAACATTCAGACTGATAGGGGGTTCTGAGGCACTTGACGAAGCTTTACAGGACATAGATACATTTGTGTTTGGTAATTCTAGCTCCTTTGCAGCAGCCATGGCACCGACCTAGGAAGCACAGATGCAAGATATTATCCACTATTGCAGCTTGGCAAGGGAGGATAGTGAAAATGACCCATGGTTCGTTGCTATCCCGGAGTCAGAAGGGGCGAATGCAGTTGAAGGACCTCCGCTCTGAGAAATTGACGTCACTAAGCTGCTCAAGATGCGTGAGGTAAAAATTGGAACAAAAGAGCACCTTAAGATGGCTAAGACTGGGGACTACTGGGATGAGGAGACAGTAGGTAAAGTGGCTGAGTTACTTACAAAATACCAGGACTTATTCCCAACAAAGTTCTCTGAGCTAAAGGGGATCACGGGGGACTTGGGAATCATGCATATCACTCTCAAACTCGATGCATGACTTGTAAAACAATGAACCTATAGGCTGGACCCCAAGTATAAGTCGAAGGTCCGAGAGGAACTCGATAAAATGTTGGCTGTGGGTATCATTGAACCTGTTGAACAGTTAGACTGGGTCAGTTCAATGTTGGTTCAGGAGAAGAAGACTAAGGGGGAGATTCAGATTTGTGTGGACCTACGCTAAATAAATGATGCTTGCGTTAATGATCCATTTCCGACACCATTCTCAGATGAAATTTTAGACAGCGTGGGAGGATAGGACGCATACTCTTTCATGGAAGGGTTCTCAGGATACCATTAGATCAGAATTGCATCAGAGGACCGCAACAAAACCACGTTCGCCACTAAATGGGGATATTTTCAGTATACTGTCATGCTGTTTGGGCTAAAAAATTACCTTGCTATCTTTTCCAGGGTGGTGGTTGCAGTATCAAGGAGTTCATCCACAAGTTCCTCGAGGTATATTTTGATGACTGGACTGTTTTCGACCTGGTAAAGGCACACGTGTCGAACCTGCGCATGATGTTGGATGCCTGCTGAAAGCACCAGATCTCCTTAAATATCAAGAAGTGTACCATATTTGTACCTTTTAGAATCTTGCTCGACCACATATTTTGTTGGCACAGACTGATGGTAGACCCTGCCAAAATAGCAGTTATCGTAAACTTGTCGGTACCAACCATAGAGAAACAACTGCGCTCGATCCTTGGACACATCAGCTACTACAAGAAATTCATTCAAGGCTATGCGCTGATTATTGCCCCCATGGAACAATTGCTCAAGAAGGATGTATCATTCTTTTCGAATGACGAATGCCAAAAAAGCTTCAAATTACTCAAGGAAAATATGGTCTCGGCACCTATTCTCATTTAACCTGATTGGGAGAATGCCTTCCATGTTCATGTCGATGCATTGAGCATTGCCCTCAGGGTTTTCCTTTCGCAGCCAGGAGAAGACGATATTGACCATCCAATTACCTTCGCAAGTAGGAAACTTTCTAGTGCGGAACGCAACTACTCCACCACGGAGCAGGAAGGGTTGGCCATGGTCTACGCTTTACAAAAATATTAGCATTACTTGCTAGGATGACACTTCAAAATTTTCACAGACCATTCAACTTTGAAGTACCAGGTAAATAAACCTGTGTTGGGGGGGAAATATTCTGATGGCTATTGCTATTTCAGGAATATGACTTTGAAATCATTGTCAAGCCAGGGAAGTTGAACTCGAGGCCAAATCACCTATCCCAAATGGAGAGTGGAGAAGAGGCAACCAGCTTAGAAGCTAGGTTGCCTGATGCGCAACTATTTGAAATTAAGGTAGTAGATGCCCACTTTGTGGATATCATTCAGTTCTTGACTACAGTAATGACACCATAGAGTACTATGTACAACAGAAGAAAGAGCTAGTCACCCGAGCAGCCGATTTTACTATCATCACAGGTCACTTGTATAAGATGGGAGCAGATGAAGTATTGTGGTGGTATGTTTTGGAGCATGAAAGGCACGATATCTTGGTAGAAGCTCATGACGAAGTAGCAGGAGGTCACTACGTAGGAAAAGCAACGGTGCAAAAGGTCTTGAGAGATGGGCTATGGTGGCCAACCTTGCATAGTGACACACATGATTATTGTAAAGCATACAATATGTGTCAACAAACAGGGAGGCCATCCTGCAAAGATGAAATGCCCCTTCAGCCACAAATGGCTCTACAAGTATTTGATAAGTGGGCCATCGATTTCATTGGGCCGATCAACCCACCAGGGAAAAATATGGGTGCACACTACATTATTACGGCCACTGATTATGTAACTAGGTGGGCTGAAGAACAAGCTGTAAAATATTGTAGTGTGAATGCTGCCATGTATTTCATCTTCAAGCACATTCTAACCAGATTTGGATGTCCAAAGATCCTCATGAGCGACAGAGGTACGCACTTTGTTAATGAAATAGTCCAAGATTTGACTAAGGAGTTCAAAATCCACCACACAAAGAGCACACCATATCACCCATAGGCCAACGATGCGGTTGAAGCTTTTAATAAAATCCTAGAGCATGCGCTGATGAAAGTATGCAATGCTGACCGCAATGATTGGGATGTGCGCATTCCATCGGTCCTCTAGGCCTATCGAATGACTTGCAAGAACCTAACAGTGAAAACCCCATTCAGGATGATTTACGGTAAATAAGCCATCATGCCCATGGAATATATTGTTCCTAGTCTATGTATCACAACATTTACAAATATGGCAAAACCTAAAATCATGGAGAAACGATTGGCGCAACTTATGGCTTTGGAGGAAGATCAGTTTCTTGCAAATTTTCATCAGCAAGTCCAGAAGGCCCGTGATAAAGCCTGGCATGATCGAAATATTCACAAAAATACCTTTGTGGAGGGTGAACTGGTCCTTTATATGACAACCAGTTTGCAAAGCATCCCGGAAAGTTTTGACAACATTGGCTTGACCCCTACACAGTTAAGGAGATAACGGATGGCGAAGCTTTTCAGCTAGCTACCCTACGTGACGTTATTCTACTAGGTTATGTCAATGGATGTTGGCTCAAACCATATAGGATCAAATTACTATATGACTGGAGTAATCATACAGGTGCAGGCAGCCACCCCGAAACCATAGTGACTTGGGACGAGTCACAAGATTGTGTTGGGGGACTATTGGAGTAGGGTCCTCCAACGACTGCGAATTGGGACAATTCTGAGTATTTTTGTATATTTTTTATTATATTTAGTCTAACATAGGGGTTTTTGGGTGGGTCAAAGCCCCTAATGCATTGTAAATGGGTCAAGGGTAGACCAAGAGTTCGCAAACCACGGTTTGCGGACCATTGGATGCGTAGGCTAAAGTAGTATAAGTAGTTTAAACTTTTGGAGTTGGAAGATAGCCTTGGAATAGAGATTGATGCTAAGTGCGAATTGATAGATCTGGTTAGGATTGTTTTGGGGAAGGACTTCTGCTACTGTGTGCGCAGAGCTTCTCCATCATGCTGTGTGTGGACCTTGCTACTATGTGCGCAGGTTGGGTTTTGGGTATTGTAAGTAGATCTGAAGGATTAATCAATGCAGAAGTATTTTTTAATATCTGAATCTATTGGAATTACTGTGATGTGAATATGTGATGTTTGGTTAATTAATATATTCTACTGTGATATTGATTTAAGCTGCGAACATACTTTTGTTACTTATTTATGCTACAATCTGGATCTATTCTGTTGCACTTCATGCAAGAATATCTGGAATAGCTGCGTTATCGTTATATGAGTTCATGATCAGTGGATTACTGTAATATCATTTCTATTGTGCACGTGGATGCAAAGAGAATTTGTAGATCTAGGCTCTGTGATATAAGATCTGGTCACTATAAGATTAGACGCAGCTCTACTTGACTTACCTACCCTCTCCCAGGGTGCGGAAACCTAGTTCCAGCACCCACCCATACTACTTCGGGTGAGAATTTGGCTTGCGCAAGCAGGTCACTTTCGAAAGGGCCAATAGTATAGGGGTTTGTCGTCAAACCTTGAACCTCTAAACTTGGGTTAGTACCCCTCGAGTCAATAGGTAGGAAGAACCCATCCTGTTGTTTATCTTCTGGAATAATCTCATAGAAATATAACTCAGCGCTGAGGAAACTTGTTGAAAATAGTAGCGAGGAAGGTATTTATTTGACTTATTCCTTAGTCAGAGAGACCAGAAGCAATTTTCCTTATAGCATGCACTAGTTCCTAAAAGTTAGGGTGAGTTCTTGAAATTTAGGATGAGTTCCTAAAAAATTAGGAAGTGTTCATGAAGCCATTTGACTGATGCATAGGAGTGGATGGTTCATTTTTTTGACTTCTAGTGTGAGTTAGAATTGGAAAAGACAAGTGATTGAGTCCCAAGTTCTAAATTGAGACTAGACGAGCTGCATGAGTCACTTGGACTAGTTAACTCATCAATCATAGGTTTGACTTCAAAAAATACAAATTTCCAGATTTAGCTGATGCAAATTACTTATAAGGAGGGAAAAGGAACATAATTGATTCATTATTGTATATACAGGTTGTGTATGTGAGTGTTTTATAATATGGTATCAAAGTATGGATCAGAATAAATATTAGCAATAGATGAGGAGTAGCTCAAGCTAAGGGAAGTAAGACCTGTTTTAGTGCGCCTTGTGACTATCTTTAGGCCTGAGTATATCAGTAGCAAGGATGAGTTGGAAAGGGCTATTTATGGGCTGGTTTTTATGCTAAACATAAGTGTGGTGTAGATGTTAGATTCAGGCTGCATTATTTGTGATTGTTTGGGAGAAGGCAGAGCCCTGTATAGTTAAAACAGACAAATAGCTATTGCATAAAAACCAGTGTTGTGAAACTCAGACAAGACCTGCATAAAAATGCATGTGCATGATTGTGCCGACGAAGTGGAGCCCTGTATTCAAGGCCCCACAAAAAGTCCAAATGAATTCTGGGAGATTTTATCTAGGGAATTTGTGGAAAATGTCACAGGGAATGGTAGCTATGATTTTCATTAACTATGTATTTGAATGTAACCTTTTCTAGGTTTCATTTGTTTTTTAATGGGTGGTATATTTTTTTTGTGTAGGTATTTGGAAGTATATGTGTTGTGTCTACTGGATTAGATATAGGGAAGGAAGGTCCCCTGATAAAAACTAGGTCTAACATAGAATATCTTCTGGGGTAGGGTGGTTCAAGGCATTATGATCTAACATGGATATGGTTGAGGTACTTCAAGAATGACAGAGATAGGCGTGCTCTCATTACCTGTAGTGCTACTGTGGGGGTGGCTACACATTTTTGTGCACCTATTGGTGGTGTTCTCTTTGCATTAGAAGAAATTGCAACATGGTATGTAAATATTTCCTTTTCCATTCACACTATTGTTGGATGCATGCATAAGTATCCTTATTACATTTACAAGTTACAAGACATCAGGGTTTAACCTTCTACATATGTCATATAAGGATGTGACCTGCATTTAGCTAGTCTCAAACCATGGACTATACCTACATATGATGAAAATCACTATGGCTTATCGCACATAAATAATGCACATTTAGTTTTTAGTTTGATATCAGTGAGAGCATTCTTTCAAAAGAAAAATAGCGAGAAATGGTGGTTGAGAAAGACATCACCTAAATCATTACAAATACAGAACCCCTTAAGATGTAAGAATTATTAAGTAGTATCTATATTATTCATAGGTTCTCATTCTTAGGAACCATTATCAATGTGACCAGTCTTCACGATAGTATAAGGTCTTTATAAGCAATTATGTGGTGAATGCAATGGTTAATAGATTTCAAAATCATGCAGTGGATTGTGTCAGAAACCTAGTAGGTCCTCATCATTTGCATTACTTGTTGCACTAACTTAACTTTATGAGGTTGGTTCATGATAAGTTAAGTGCATATGGGGAAATAATTTCAAGTAAGTGGCACAAAATGTGAGCAAGGGATTGAAGATTGAAATTTTTGTTGAGAAAATCTTAGGTGTCCGCACACATGAGACACCTATCTACGATAATATTCCCTTTCTAGAATTTTTAGAACTTATGTAGTCCTATGTGACATCGTGATATGTCCACTTGGGAAGTTCAGTCCCAAAGCATTGAGTAATCGGTCCTTGGTTGGCTATCATGTTTTTCATTATATGCACTTCAAATTTTGGAGCTAGTTACCTATGGGGGCTTGCTTTTGTGGGCATAGCTCTTTCTGTTTTGTCATGGATGGTTTGGAATCATTCTTTCTATGTTGTGAAGCCTTGCACATAACTGTGCATGGGGATTTTCTTGGTGCAGACAATAAATAACATCCTATTTGTTGAGGGTAGGAGTTATCTACCCCCACAAAATCTGATATGCAAACAATAAAATATTGTAGGCATAGGGTTAATTAAACCCACACTATCTGATATGCAGAAAGCAACATATATGAATAGCAAGGGATTCGGTACAAAAACAAGGAAATCCGTTATGAAAAAAACACAACCGCAGGGGATCCAGTACCACAACAAAGAAGTTTCGATGTGCAAATGGCACAAGATATGCAACAACAGGGGAACTAGTTACAACCTTATTACTAAAATCCTTCCCTACAACAACACGTAAGGAAAACAATAAAAGAGATATATTATTAATCTAAATTTTCTATAGGTTTCATATACTAACCTGTGGCAATATACATATTTTCTTTGTTGTATCCCTCTTGATGTTGTCTTGGCAAGACCAAGCTCCCACAATTGTACAACTGATTCCCTAGCTACTAACTCTCTCCTTGCATTACCTAGGTTTTTCTTCCTTTTTTTCTCCTACTCTTTTGTTTCCTCTCCCTTTTCTACGGCTCGCTCCATGTTTTTGGTTAGTTAGGGACTGATTAACTGGAATTTTCCTTTCTTGCCATCGACCATCTATGATTCACCTCTAAAATATCTACTCGCCCTAGTGAACTGACACCCTCGCTCAAAGGTCTCATTTTTGGACCTCCACTCTCGACATTGGAACTATATCGGCAACCACCACTGTAAAATTCCAGAAGACCCCTTATGAATTCAATTAAAAATAGTTTAAGCTTATGTTGGTAAAACCCTCATCATGGATAACCATCGATCTAAAGGAAACTTGTAGAATCCCATCAATGTCCCATCCCCTCGCTCAATGGTCTCGTTGGGAGATCCTCGTTGTTGATCAAAAGGGAAAAATGGAGAAACAAGTAGCAGGATTTAGATCTTTAGTGATAGGAATCCATGGGCTTATTATTTATAGTTTTTTTTATTCTCCCCCTCCGTATTACTCATATTTCTGGAATATATGTGTTATCAGCAGATCTAGATTTGTGCCCTTGCCTTTCATCAAAAAGTGGGATTCCAAAGAGTGGAAGAAATTTGGGAAAGACAACAACGGGGGTTATTTATGCCTAGGGAGCACAAAAAATGTAACTAGGTGCGAACACAACAATACGATAGAAGCATGGCCTGAGTTTCACATATGCATTAGCAGGCGACCTCCGGATCTGAAAACCTACCTAATGAAAAAATATAGTTTTTACGATACAATTTTTCATTGTGTTCCCACCTTCGAGCAAAAATAGTGTTTAGCTACTCCAACACTAGCTAGTGGAAATAATGTTTAGCTACTCCAATACCTACACAGGCGAACCAATAATATTAACCAAACTATGCATATGGATTTTACATGTGGGGTGCTCATAGTTACATCACATGTATACTATTTCTACTCCACTGTTATTATGTTGAGTTCCTATATGAGGATTAGGTTTCTTTTATTAGTGATTTTGATGCAATTTATCATTATTGTGTACACCTTCTACTACTCTCAAGAATGAGTGTAGTCTTATCCCTTCACTTGCTTCCCTTAAATTTGAGGTTGTGTAGTTTGTTGTTACACCTCTTCTCATTGCTACATTTTATCTAGTGTCATCTCTTCCTATTATTGCCTTAGCACCAACTACATACCATTAGATTTTACCGTTGAAATATGCTCCTAGATAGCCTCTTATTACTAGCTCTTTACCTAGTACCTTATTTAATGTTGTCACTATCTTAGATAAGGGTAAGGCCATTGTTCAGGATTAAGATAAAAACTCTTCTATCAATGCAATCCCCTTCATTAATAGAGTAGAGTAGAACTTTATTAAGGATGAAATTGTTGTTAATCTTTCTTTTTGACCTAATGAACCCATGTGACTACCACCATGTAGGTCCCACTATCCACATGGACTTTCACTAGAAACCCTTGCCACTTAAAACATGGACTTGCACCATCAACCAACCCTTGCATTATCAACATGGACCGGGTTCAGATTACCACATACAGAACAACCATATCACTAGCTCTAAAAGGAGGAGGCAAAAGGACATAGAGTGAAAAGGCACCATCTCTCATTTACATATCCAATTACTTATGATTGATTAGGATAACCACATCCCAATCATACCAATTGGAACCATGTCGAATCCGATCAAACCCATTGAACCATGTTGAAAGACTTGGTAAGGTAGAAAACCAAGAGGACAACCTCAAGACAACCAATCACAGGGAGGGAACCCATCCTTAAGATTTGACACCTTTTACCAACTACACCTAAGCATGCTCACTCTTAACTTTTGAATGTCCTTTGAAAATTATATTTAGGTTTATTATTACAATGGTGGGATAGCGAAATTGGAATTATATACACACTCTTTTGGTTGGAGTGAGGACACTAATCTAGTAAGAAAATTCATTTATTGTGGTAGATTGTCTCCTAAAACATTTTCTCAAGAGATTTTTATTCAAGCTATCACACTTTGGTTATTGGAGTTTCGATTATGTGTGATGAATTTTCTTATTGGTTTCTACATTTTTTTTGTGTCCTTAATATCAAGGGTCTTGTTTTCTCTTGGGTTTCTGTTGTAGCTGCTACATCAACCCCATTTGATAGATTCAAATATGAATGGTTGTTCAGGCTTACAAATTATTGAATGGCTGATGGTAGGTGTGAAGAAGTATCTAAAAACATTATAATCAAAATTTTGTCAGTAAGTCGACCACTACTTCCATAGACAGGACGTGAATTATCGAAAGAATGATTATGAGTATTGGGTAGTGAAGTATATATCTTGAGTTGAGCTCTTTATAGAAGGTTTTATTTCGCTTTCATTTCCAAGAAAAATAATGAAATATTAAAATGTAACTTTGAAGTGGATATCTTAGTATCTTGTATGATTGTTATAATGTTAACAGAAGGATTATAGAGCCAAAACATTAGCAACCTTAATGCCTACTTGTGGAGGGAATATTTTTTGTAATTCTCTGCAAAGTCTATCCCTAGATGATGTTCGGAAACAATAGAACTAACTTCCAAAATCCATGTAATTGGGTTGCATTTTTATTTAATTTTTTAGACTCCTTGAATAGCCTGAAGTTTGCATGGTGAAAGTAAGAAAATTAACTCACATTTGGACACTAAATTGACAGTACTTTGTCAAAACCATTCCTTTTCTAGCTACAGGACTCTGCAAAGTGGTTACCTAAAAATATTCAACAATCTTGTGAGAATTATGGCCCAATGGCCTGAAGTGAATGAATTTCCCTCATCTTTCTAGCAACAATAATTGAACCCATTACAATAAGTCAAAAATTACCACTCTAAATTAAACAGTATAAGTTATGATATATTGTAGACATTTCTTTATCTCATAAAAACCTTCAAAGATGTCCATGTTGGGTTGATGAATGGTACATATAACCATCCTTACAATATCTATTGTAGCTACTATGGCATCCAAAATAGAAGTGGTCTCATCCATAAAAATTATAAAGGATTTGCAACAAGTTGATCAACTATTGTTAGCCTTTTCCTTTGTTCTCTTGAAAAGTGAGTCATACTAGGTAGCCTTACTAGAGCCACTATAGAATAAATAAAATCAGATTTTATACGAACCAAAATGGACATGAAGCCCCAACCATGGCCACCCCAATGCAAGCCAACAACCTTTACTAGCAGATAAGCAGAGAAAAAGGAACGCAAGGCCCATGGCATTGCAACATCCTTCAAAATGACGAACGTCATCCATGACTATCTCCATCATATGGTCCCCATCCCTCTGTGGATTGCATGAATGAATTTTGTCATGAGGATCCTATCCATCTTCCCAATAAGTCTTCCTATGTAGCTGGGTTTCCATTCTAGCCTTTGGATGTGGTCTCGTCATCTGGTACATTTTCCCCTGACAAGGAATTGGGGGTTATTTTGTCCTCATGTGAGAATTTGGCTCCCCTTTATATTAAAATATCCCTTTTCCATAATACTCTAGATTCTGGATGTCAATCATATAAAAATTTCACACATATGAAGAAGAAACCCCCTAAATATAAAAATGTTTCAACCTATAAAAAGATCGAATTGGGTTATGTTGATGATTTTAGATCTCCTAATAACTGGTTTGATATTTATTTTGATTTTATTGTTGGGAATGTCTCTATTTTTTTATTTTATGGAGTTCAGGTCCTTAGAGGGGATTTAACAGTGCATGTGCTACCTCCATGATTATTATTTCCATTAACATATAGGTTTTAGGAGTGACCCCAAAAGTAAGCTCCCTAAGAGGTATTGTTTCGGTTCATAAACCCTCTCTAATATTTTCCAAGAAATGATGGTTTGCAGAGATAAGGTGTGGGAGGCAATGTTGTTTGTTAAAAATCCACTGTTTGCAAGGGTAATAAACTTTACCATCACCCATTTCACCCTCTTGAATTTTTTTTCCATCTCTAATGTTTTCTTCCATTGATGCAAATTATCCTATAAAGAAAAAAACTAATTATGTTTTTTTACTAGAAAAAATATTGTGTACCCTTTCTGAATCATCACTACTACAGTTAAATTTTTTGCTATTACAAAAAGTTGTCGGAAAACATCTTTACAATGTGCCCTATATATTTAAAATAAACCATCACTATTGTGATGCTAGTTGACCAAGTCAAATTTGACTTTATCGAAGGGAAAGTGACCATTCCACAATGGTATTTTCATATCTATCAGTATACCGACACACATAACATGGAATTCGTTATAGCGAAGTTGTCTTCTATTACTGTCGCTATTGTGAAACCCTAGCTAGGGGATCGCAATAAAAACACTTTTTCGTAGTTTCACAAGAGAAACAACGTCGCCATTGGGTTTGCAAGAGTGACACTGTGTGGCGGGATTAAAAAAATTAAGAAAAAATGGGAAAATTTCTGACAATACATCAAAAATGTCGAAACTAAAGTGTCAGAAAATTGACCATATGTACTAGTTCTAGGATGGAATTTTCTCTCTTTGATAAACTTATCATGCCATATGGATATTTATTGTTGAATTATATTGGTCTTGTGAATAGCATACTATCTTGTATCGCCAAGTTCATTCAATTGCTCCATTATTTGTTTTTGTGCTTCTGGTAGATCAAGACCCAATTTGACTAGTGTCTTGAAAGTATTTATATATAACTCAATAGGAAATAAGACTTTCTTCCCATAAACAATTTCATAAGGAGTATGTCTTGTGGTGTTTCTCCATGTAGTGCGGTATGCCCATAAAGCTTCAGGAAGATTGTCTTCCCAATCCTTTTTATGCAAATGCACAATCTTGGGAAGAATTGCTTCAATTACTTTATTTGTGGATTCAAATTTTCCATTTTCTTGTGGATGATATGCAGTTGACTTTCGATGCTTAATTTTTTATTCATCCATTATCTTATGTACTAACTTTGATGCAAATTGAGTACCTTAATCTATCACAATTTCCCTTCGGACACCAAAACGAGTGCCAAAATATCTTTGAAAAGAAATGGAACTACAACATTTTCAATAGCAAAAGGAAGTGGTTTAACTTCTACCCATTTTGTAACATAATCATGTAAACAAGGATGTACCTTTTTTTGTCTTGATTGTCGATTAATTGGACCAAAAAAAATCTAGAGCTCATTTCTCAAAAGGTTCTATAAGTACTTGAGGTTGTAAAGGCATTTAATCTGAAGGAACATGTTTCCCCATTCTTTGGCAACTATCACATCTCTTAACATATTCTTTGGCATCCTTAAAAAAAGAATGCCAATAGTATCCTAAGAGAAGGAATTTATAGGCAATTATTTTATTAAAAAAATTTCCTCCACGTGGTTCATCATGAAAATATTTCAATATCTCTAGTACTTCATCTTCTTTGACACATCTTTGAATAACTAAGTGAGGCCCTGTTTTGTAAATTTTTCATTTATCCATGAGTAATATGCACTAGTTTCAATTACCTTTCTCTTCTCATGAGGAGATACATATGACGGTAACTTCCCTGTAGCTAATTAGAAATATCTTCAAACCATTGAGATTTAGTAGACACTGCAAAAATATTTTCATTAGGAAAATAATCCTCTATAAGAATATTATTATTACCATTTTGGATTCCAGATAAGAAATCAACAAATGTGTTTTGTTTTCTAGGTCTGTCACAAATAGTAATATTAAATTCTTGTAACAATAGTAACCATCTTGTAGCTATGCCATTAGTAATTTATTTATTCATTATATATCTAATTGAAATATGGTCTATGTGAATGAAGGTTTCATAACCAGTGATATAATGTCTGAATTTGTTTATGGCATGTACAACTGCTAAAAACTCCTTTTCAGTTACAATATAATTTAACAGTGTAGAAGTAAAAGTTTTACTTGTGTAGTAAATGGCATAATGAGTCAAGTATTTTTGTCCTAACACAACTCCAAAATTTGTGTATGAGGCATCACTTGAGATGTGAAAATGTAATTTCTAATTTGTTCCTCTCAAGATTGATGCTTCAAAAATATTTCCTTTCAATGTTTCAAAAGCTTTCTGGAAATCATAATTCCAGGTGAACTTACAATATTTTGTAAGTAATTTAAAAGTGGAGATGAACTCTTTGTAAAGTTTTCTATAATTCTTCTATAGTAACCAGTAAATCCAAGAAAACTTCTAACATCCTTTTGACATGTAGGAACTGAAAATTTAGAAATAACTTCTACCTTAGATGCATCCACCTTAATTCCATCCCCTGAAATATGGTGGCCTAAAACAATTCCCTCAGTAAACATCATAAATCATTTTTCATGGCTTAATAAGAGATTTTTTTCTTTACACGTAATGAGAACTTTTTCCAAATTTTTAAGAGCTTCTTCAAAAGAGTTTCCATAGACAATAAAATCATCGAAGTATACTTCCACACAATCAAGAATTAGATAAGAGAAAATACCTATAAATTCCCTTTGGAATGTTGTAGGTGAATTACATAACCCAAAAGGAAGTACTCGATAAGCATAAGTTCCCCATGGGCAGGTAAAAGTTGTTTTATCTTGATCTTTTGGAGTCACTTGGATCTTGTTATATCCTCTAAAATCATCCAAGAATGAAAATTACTTCTTACCTGCTAACGTATCAAGAAACTGATCTATAAAAGGAAGTGGGAAATGATATTTTAAAGTAGCTTTATTCAATTCCCTATAATCAATGCATACTCTCCATTTCCCATTCTTCTTCGAAAGAATTAGCAATGGAAAAACCAACTGGCTATCCGATATTAGATAAATGAAGTTCACATTTAACAATTTTTTCAGTTCTTCCTCAGCAATTTCCCTTAAGTTTGGATTCATCCTCCTTTTGGGTTGTCTAATTAGTATCACATTTTCTTCAATATAGATATTATGCATACAAGTATTGGGATTAATTCATTTCATATTGGTGTATTCCCATGCATAAGTAGAGGAATGCTCTTGTAGCACCTTTAATAATTCTTTCTTTTGAGATTCTTCCAGATTAATATTAATATTCAAATTTTTCCCTAGAAAATTTTCAATTAAATAATTTACAAATTTCTCCATAGAATGTAGAGATATTTGACGAGATTATAGATATTCAATATTACATTGCTCTTTAAAATTTTGACTAAATTTACAACATGAGGAAGATTCATTATTTTCTATTAGATTTAAAATCTGATCTTCTTCATCCATTTGTGAAGTAGAAAATATTGGTTTTATATCAATCTCATAATCTATCCATTCTTCACTTTATAATTCTATTGTTGTTTTTGCAAGAGGATATAATGTGAATTTCTTTGTTGAATTTCCATCAAATATAAACATATCACCGGATATATAGCTTATAAAAGCATCAACTATGGCTAACCATGGTCTACCTAGGATCAATGGATGTCCTCCTAGATTATTCTTGGATGTCAAGATCATAAAATAAATAAGATATTCCCAATAGTTTAAGGGTACAAACACATCTTCTAACACACCATAAGGTTTGATAACACATCCGTCTTCTAGTTGCAATAGTGTAGGTGCACATCAAAGATTAGAATGTTTCAATTGATCCATAGCTTGTTTACTCATGATTTTTATGGTTTCTCCTAAGTCAATAAATGTGTTTGGGATCTTGATGCCATTGATGTTTTCTTTAAAAATGGGGATTCCTGGAGCAAGATATTTTTGATTTTTTTCCCTATCATGATACTTGCAATTTTTCCAACTAATTGAATTATTTTAACTTATTTATTTTTTCTTCCAAGTCTTTTAATACTCAACTCCCTAATTGTCTTTTCATATATGTGTATTTCTTTGATAGCCTATAAAAAAGGAATTTTTATGCAAACATTCTTCAACTCAACCATTATATCATAATCAGGAAGCATAATTTACTTTTCTATCCCCACATCAATTTTCAATCTTTCAGTAAAATATGGATTTTGCATAGAAACTGAAGGTTGTTCTACAATGGGAGTTTATTTTATTGGAATATCATCAATATGTATAGGGGTGGTTTGTTTTTGAGAATTTTATTTTTAAATAAGACGTGTATCTTCCTTAGAGAGGTTTTTTTTTTCAGGTTCCTAAATAAAAACAGATGGTGACTTCTTTTCCAACACTCTTCCAGATCTAAGTTGAACATTGTTTATATCGAATGGAGTTATCATTTAAGTTTGGAAATGATATCCTTCAACATTGTAGGAAATTTGAGAACTTTTATTATTTGGATTTGGAAGTGGCTAGGCATGCAATTGGCTTGGTCTTTTTTGAAATGGATATGAAAGTTGTGGATTTGAATTTTGAGGTTGAGAGGTTTGAATAGGCTGAGAGAAATATTGTGGTGGAAAAGCAAGGTAAGGTTGAGGATATTGAGGGTATTTTCCATAAGGATTTTTCCATCCTTGTGCCCAAGGTTTAGCCGAAGGTTTCCAAGGCATAGGTGCAGTCCAATTTTTTTGCGATGGTTGTGGATATGTTTGGGTGTTGAAACCTTGAGTTTGTGAATTTTCCAAGGTCTTTTAGCAATAAAACAAAGAGGATTTACTTGTTTTGGTACCAATTCCTCTTAATACATAGCTTTAAGACCTCGTATTGAAAGACACTCTTTTGTATCAATACTATTTTCACATATAACATAGACTTATACACTTTGTAAGTCAAGAGGACATTGTCTTATGGAATTTTTTTTTCTACATTTTGGAGAAAAGATATAGATAAAGCAACATTTTCAACTTTTTTCTTGTTTTGTATTTTAAGAGTATTTATTTTTACACTAAGAATTCCTAAAATATATGTCTTGAAATTATCAAGTAGATTTCCTATTTCATCTCTACTTACTGTCCCGACTGCAGATTTATTAATCATAGAAATGACAGGATCTCTTGGAATTTTTCTAGTTCTTGACTTTCCTCTTAAAATATTTTTTCATAACTCATAAATATATGGTAATGATAACTAAGAAATAAACCCTTTACCCATAATATTGAGAAGATATATCCATTCATCCCTAATGGATTTAAATAAGAGAGCTTTCAAAGTTTCTTCATCTAGATTTTCCATTTTATCCCTTTTAAGTGTAATATCTCAAATGCGAAAATGCAACAATATTAAACAAAAATGCAGAGAAATAACACATATCAGCTAAGTAAGAGTAGGAGGCCAATATGGAGGCTCATTATTTACATATACATAAGAAAAATATGTGAATAAGACATCTCATGAGATGTACAACATGACATAGAAGACTTTTATAGAAGAAAACCCTCAAAGTGAGGTGTTGTAACCATGTATTAAGACTGAAATAGCTTGAAAACGTTATTTTTATTAGTTTCAACTACTGTAGATTACACTTTAGATCTAGAGCAGATCTATGTACAAAAAGTTAGATCTATATCAGATCTGTACACTAGATAGGCTCTTCTTCAAATGCCTCTTGGGGTTTTTAGAAAAAGATGAAGTACAATGAGTAGATCTAAGATCTAATGCTGTAGATCTGCAGAAAATATTAAGAAATTCATGGTCATATAGATCTTATCTGAAAGATACAATATTATGGCCCCAACCAATGGATCTCAAATGTGAAGGGCAGATCCCCAACACATGAAAAGCAATCCTCCAAAAAGTGTGCCAAAAGACCCTGCAACAATACCCTTACAAATAACGCAGTCCTGGAAGGAAAACAACGTTGTAGGTTCTAGAACATGTTTGGCCTCAAGCCAAGATCTGAAAATGTGGCTCCAACCATCCAATACTCTCTTGCCAATGGGATATAAGCCTTTCCCACTGAAAATAGGCACTAGATTTGCCTAGATCTGAGTATATCTAGCCTCCACTTGCGGTAGCTTACAAAGACAACCAAACCCTCAAAAGGATCTGCCTTGTAGTTGGAAGAAGAGCTTGGCCAAATGCCTGATAGTGGACAAGAAATGCAAACTCTTCCAAGAGGCCTATCAAGGAAAGAGGTGGGCTTCTCGATCAGGAACACCTAGTGCTAAACAACACTATTCTCTGCTAAACAACAAGGAGAATAAGAAATGTCTAAACAGAAAAAATATTCAGAAATAACATAATCATAAACTTTCTCATGCTGTCCTCCTCTTCCTTTTATAAGTTTGAGAGCTTGCAAAACCCTAAACCATCTCAATGAAATAGCTTCTTTCACATGTGCCACCTCCAACTAAAATTGATCTGTGCCTCATTGATGGCCACTCCTCCAAGACAATGCTATTGATTTGGTCATGGTTGACCCAGTCAAAAAATTTAGCCCTTTTCACACCTAAGGGTGCTGATTTAGTTAGCCCAGATTTTTCCTTGTTCACATGTGGCATTGATTTATTTGCTGTTTTAGGAGTTTTTATTCTCCTCCTTTAAACATTTATTCATGCAATATAAAAATGAAACAAAAATTAATATTCCCATTGGCTTGGGCTAATTGGGAATATTATAGTCCTCCCCTCCAAAATTTTGCTTTTCCTCAAGCAAATGATAAGGTGAGTGTTGCAACTCTTCTCCTCCTTCATTGGTGACACCATCATCATGTGTTAAACTTCCTCCATAATCTAAGTGCTCACCAATTCAACACTCCATGAATTGTTCCTCCAAAGTAATCATGAGATGTACATAGTCCATCCCACAAGGAGTCAATAACTCAAATGAAACAAACATGGTTGAACCAATACTCTCCCTGAAACATGTAGTATATGATACATAGAGAGTATCCATCCCATATGGTACATACATGCCTCCCATCCTCCCTCCATACAATCCCATAAAAAGTACAAGTATATCATCAATGTATCGAAGCAAAAATACATACATACAAACAAAAATTTGAGCATGTGGAGGTGGGTCATAGTCCCACATATGGTACCAGCGTAGTGCATCTCCTGCTTGCATCAGATCAAGGTATGGTAAGTGTTTTCCCACCACTTACTTGCTGCCCATGTTATCTCACTATGGCTGAAAGTGTGAGATATGTTTGGTGCTTTAGGAAAGCATCCATCATGATAGGAAATCTCCCTTTGCACATCAAGAGAGTGGCCAACTTCAGAAATTTGTATGGCCCATTGATTGCCATGAGATTTAAATGATGTATTACTCCTCCTTGGAGCCATGGCTTGCATAAACATGATGAAAAAATATGTACAATCAGAAAATAAATCATGCTTCACAAGATCAGATTCTTCACCAACAATACTCCTCATACAAATGGAGTGGTGCATGGATCTTTCCCCTCTTTCAAAAGAAGGAAGAGATGGCTGAAATAACCCCTTCATGGAGTCATGTTGCTGCCCCAACTCCACATAGTTCATGAATTATTGAAAATGTTGATATAGTTCTTCTTTCAAGCCTTCCCAATTAAAATTCCTCATGATGATGTTGTAGATCCTCATGGAATACATATGGCTGAAACAAAAATCTTAGTAAGATCTTTGTAGCAAATTCTTCTTGAGCTTGGAGGCTCTAGAAAAGAAGATCCTACCATGATGATAGATGACTCCTCCTTCGACTAAATAGCCCTCTTCATGTAGTTGGTCATCAAGTATCATACAAGTGTGAAGATATTTGGAATAATCCACCAACAGTTGGGATTTCCAACATAGATCTAAACTGCTCAACAATGACAGCGCTGATGGTGTATCAACAGAAATGTATGTCATGTTGCTACTCTTCTCTTTGACATATACCATGCCAAATATGTGTGTTGGAAGGCCATACCTTCCATTCTTCTCCTCCCACTGTGCAGAACCAGAAATGAGAGTGGGTGATGATGATAAGGGAAGAATATCTCCCTCTTTATTGAGATTACCCAAGACTCCTAGCGCTGTAGCTTTGTCTTCTAGTGCTCCAATCCATCTTGGATCTAAGCTTGGAGCAGCATGTTGTGAGGACTTCCCCACCAAATATGAATTAGGTGGCCTTCCAGGTGGTTTTCCACTAGATAAGAGTGTCCCATGCAGAAATATCATGAACATAATAGATTGGACTATAAGGTCCTTTCTTCCACTACACAAATCCATCTCTTCTTTTTATGTGGAAGTAGTATGTGAGGGGTATGTATGCATGCCTTTGATCATTTGAGATTCACCACTGTTCTTGTCCACCCATTCCATTTTCAAAGCCTCCCAATCAGTGGTGAATTTCCCTAATGTATTCAACCATTGAACACCCAAAATTACATTGGTGTTTGGTATGTCAACAACAAAGAAGTGATCAACCAAAATTTAGGTACCCATGGTGACTGAAAGTGATGGGACATAATGCATGCATTGCATTGTTCTATCTCCTGAGACCAAAATAGATAATCCCTCAAAATTATCAGTGGGTATTGCCCTACTTTGCACAAGATGGGCATCAATGAAGTTGTGGGTGGCCCCACTATCAATCTGTACAGAAATCCTCTGATACAAGATTGAACCTTCAACTCTTAAGGTCAAGTATTTAGGTACTCCTCTCAAAGATGCAAGAGTCCCTACAATAGGAGAAAATTCACCATTCCCTTCTCCTGATGATGTTGGATCTCCTCCAGCAGTGTCAACGCTGTGACCTCTTCTTGGTTCATCTTCTTCTTCCTCCTCAATATCTAAGAAGACCTCTATGTAATGTGCTTTTCCAGCACCACATCTATGTCCAGGTGCCCATGATTCTTGGCAAGTGAATCATAACTTCTTCTTCCTTAGATCTCTCCAGACTTCATCATCAAGAGGCTTCTTGTATGAGCTCTGCTTTGAAGGAGCAACTTTCTCTTCCTTTCCTTTAGAAGGAAAAGAGGGCTTGTGCTAAAAGTTTGCCTTTGATTTTGGCAAGGCATCTTGAAGGTCTCTAGCCCTCTCAATGACATCATGTAAGGTAGTGGGCTTGGTAGATTTTACCAACCCATGAAGAGGTTCATCTAGGCCATCGATGAACATATACACCCTTCTTGCTACAAACAAATCAGGAACCATAACAGAGAATATCAAAAATTCAAAAATATAAGACTCCATATTACCTGATTGCTTCAACTTTGCAAGGCTCATGAATGGTGCCTCTGGATCTCTTATGTCAAATATTTCCACCACCCTTCTAGTGAACTTAGAATAAGCAGTCACATTGGCATGGCCCAATGTACACAAGCCATGGAACCACTAGTCATGTGCTTCACCTAGTGTAGCGCTGCAAACTTGATAGCTTCCATCTTTGGAACCTTGTTCAAACAAAATTAGATGTCAATTTTTTCTACCCATGCTTTGGCAAAACCCTTGGATGACCCATCAAAATTGGGTAGAAATAATCTGCCCATAGAGTGATGTCGATCATGATTATGAGTGAATCCACCATCTCTATGCTGATGCCTTGGTCTTATTTTCTCCTTGAGGTGACAAAAATCTTGAAAAATCAAGTGATCTTTGAATCTTTGATTTTGAGACTCATATTCTTCAAAATAGTCTTCAAGGGATGCTTTCTCTTGAAACCCTTCATTTCCCACAGCCAAGAAGGTAGGCATGGTAGAGCGTTGGGAAACTTGTGGCTGATGCACTAGTAGATCATTCTAGTGGTGAGACATGCCAGAGCTTTCTCCAAGATGAAATCTCTTAGGAGATTCTTTGATTCTATCCATTCTCATCTATTTGATCTCTCTAGCAAGATATTGCATGGCTCTCAAAAGGATCTTTGCAAATTCCTTTCCTTCTTCATCACTTCTAGATTCAAGGGATTTACCCTTGTCTTTATCATCATTTGTGTAATCAAATTTCTTCTATATTCTTTTAAGATACCTCTTCTCTCTATCAGTAAGAGGCTCCTCTTCTTCTGAAGACATATTGGCTTCTTACAAGCTATGCCAAGATGATTGCTCTGATACCACTGTAATATCCCAAATGGAAAAATGCAACAATATTAAACAATAATGTAGATAAATAACACAGATAAGCTAGGTAAGAGCAGTAGGCCAATATGGAGGCTCATTATTTACATATAAATTAGGAAAATATGTGAATAATATAGCCCATGAGATGTAAAACAGGACATAGAAGACTTTTATAGAAGAAAACCCTCAAAGTGAGGTGCTGCAACCATGTATTAATACTGAAATAGCTTGAAAATGCTATTATTATTAGTTGCAACTGATGTAAATTAGACTTCAGATCTAGAGTAGATCTATGTAAAAAAATTTAGATATATATCAGATCTTTACACTAGATAGGCTCTTCTTTAAATGACCCTTGGGGTTTTCAGCAAAAGATGAAGTACAAGGAGTAGATCTGAGATCTAATACTGTAGATTTGCAGAAAATATTTAGAAATTCATGGCCATACAGATCTGATCTGAAATATACAATATGATGATCCCAGCCAATGGATCTCAAATGTGAAGGGTAGATCCCCAACACATGAAAACCAATCCTTCAAAAAGTGTGCCAAAAGACCCTGCAAAAATACCCTTACAAATAACGTAGTCCTGGAAGGAAAAATCTGCTGTAGGCTCTAGAACATGTTTGGCCTCAAGACAATATTTGAAAATGTGGCTCCAACCATCCAGTACTCTCTTGCCAACAGGATAGAAACCTTCACCACTGAAAAGAGGCACTATAATTTCCTAGATCTGAGTAGATCTAGCCTCCACTTGCTGTAGCTTACAAAGAAAACCAAACTCTCAACAGGATCTACATTGTAGTTGGAAGAAGAGCTTGGCCAAATGCCTGATAGTGGAAAAGAAATGAAAACTCTTCCAAGAGGCCTCTCAAGGAAAGAGGTGGGATTCCCAATCAGGAACGCCCAGTGCTAAACAACACTATTATATGCTAAACAATAAGGAGAATAAGAAATGTCTAAATAGACAAAATATTCAGAAATAACATAATCATCAACCTTCTCATGCTGTCTTCCTCTTCCTTTTATAAGTTTGAGAGCTTGCAAAACCCTAAACCATCTCAATGAAATAGCTTCTTTCACATGTGCCACCTCCAACAAAAACTGCGCTGTGCCTCATTGATGGCCACTCCTCCAAGACAATGCTGTTGATTTGGTCATGGTTGACCCAGTCAAAAAATTCAACCCCTTTCACACTTAAGGGTGCTCATTTAGTTATCCCAGATTTAGCCTTGTTCACATGTGGCATTGATTTATTTGTTGTTTTAGTAGTTTTTATTCTCCTCCTTTACACATTTATTTATGCAACAGAAAAATGAAACAAAAATGAATATTCCCATTAACTTGGGCTATTTGGGAATGTTACATTAATATTGTAGCTAAATATTTCAATAAAATCTTGAAGTTTTTCATATTCTTTCTACATAATCTTAAAGACTTCATCCTTAAGGTTATGAGGCATACAATAGTCCTTATATTTTTCTAGGAATGCATTCTTCATTTATTCCCATGTTTTGATAGATTTTGTTCCTAGGCCCATAAACCATATTAATGATGCACCTTTAAGAGTATCTGGAAACAATTTAAACTTTTGAGTATCGAGAAAATAGTCATAGGATATACATAAGTTTTTGAACTAAAAGAGAAATGTTTCAGGATCCTCACTTCTTAATCCATGGAAATTAGGGAGGATAGAGGGCAATATATTTTTTATTGTACTTGTGGTATATTTATCAAATATGGTAAATCTAAAAGGTTTTTAATCTCCTCTACCACCTCCTCTTCCTCTTCTTCCGCCTCTTCCACCGCCAATCCTACCTCCTCTTCCACCTCCAATCCTAGGTTGTTCACCATTCACATTGTATACTTATCCTTCCCTTTCTCCAACCATTGTAGATTACTCGGGACTAATGTAAGGTTCCAAAATTGGATTGTCTAGTTACTCTAGTTCTTCTATCAATGGAATATTAAATTATGTTTCTTATTTTTCTTCTTATTCAATAGGGATTTCTAGTTCTTGTTCTAGAAGTTGTTCTCTATTTGAAGATAGAAAAGTACTCCTTCTGTTGGGGATGTAGGATCTTCCTCTTCTATTATGGCTTCAGTTAATGAAGTTGGTTAATATTTTGGTTGGATTTCATATTTAAGTACCTCAGGAAGTTTTTTTGTACTTGCAATGAATGGAATACGAGTTTGGGTGGATGGTGTAGCACTACAAGGTCATGATGGGGTGAGTGGTGAAGTTGGAATAAATATTTTACCTCTACCTATAAATATACCTCTAGAGTCTCTTTCCATATTCATATCTTTTTGTGTGTGTGTGTGTGTGTGTGTGTTTTTTTAATGAAAGGAAAAAGAAAAAGAACTCCTATATACACTTCCCTAGAAACAATGCAAAAATGTTTGGTAAGATAATTGATGTTAAATTACATACAAGAATTGTCAACCAGGGCTAGTTAACTGATGAAAAGTATGTGCACTATATATGTTCTAAGATTCTTTGTCACTCACATAGTTTCTAAGCTAAATTGAGTTATCAAAATGCACACGTGTATTTAAATCTATGAAAGAAAATCAACCACTCATACAAAATGAAATTAACTAGAAAAATCTTGCTCACACTCTTCTTGAAAGAAAACTTCAAACTCACAATTTGCTTGAAATAAATTCACTCATTCACTTTATTTTGAATAAAATCACACTTTCTTAGAAAAAATCACACTTGAATAAATGAAAATCACACTTTCTCAAATGGAAATCACTCAATTGCATAAATGGAAATCACTCTGAAATCACACACTTGCATAAATATAAATCTTACTTGCATAAATGGAAATCACACTTCACACTTTAAATGGATCTTCTTTGAAAAGGAATATTACATAAAGGAAAGTCCTATCTATCTCATTATAGTGTTAAAATCTATTCTATCCATGTGCATCTGAAATATCTGAAAATAACTAATTAGAAAAATGATTTCAAACTCAGACCTAAAAAGAAATTAGGACGCAAATACTTAATCAAACTGATAAGAAAATATACAGGAAACATAAAATAAAATACAAACTATAATAAACAAAATACCTTACTTTCTTGAGGGGGCCCTCCACAAGAAGTAGGTAACACTGTGATGTTGTCAATGAGGAACTCAACCACACATTTGTGTACTTATTGAGAAAACAAAATTTCAATTATAAAACAGAGAATCAATATCATAAAATTTAGTGTGTCTTCATCTTTTCCGAAAGGCATATTTATAAAGCCCTTGTGCATTTAATTGTTTATAGATATAAGCCTATTACCTATCAAAATAAACTAAATTTAATTCTTAAATATAACATTGCATTATTCTCTCATTATTTTCTATCATCGCAGAAAATCATGAGGAATAAAATCTTGTTCTCACTCGCCTGAGTCACTAACTATGAAGGTTGACTTCATGTTTGACCGCGTTACTAAGATATTGTTTTCATTGATCTGGCTCATGAGAGTAGGAGGAAATCTTTTTGCTCATCAATTTCCACCTACACATGTGTTCCATTCTCTAGGTGGCAACTTGGAACTTATCATACCATGAACTTAGCTGCCTAACCATGTGTTAGCTGCGGGATCACTACAATTCGGCAGCTGAAGTAAATATTAAACTAAAAAATAAAGAACATTATCATATTATGAAATAAAATACAATTTTATACCTTCCATGTCATAAGTCTTATAATTTTATGACCAATGTGACATCACGAAGATAAGGAAGAAGGAGATGGAGTGAAAAATGGTGTCAAAAATAAGCAATTGTGGGGTTGAACAAGTACCCCCACTCTCACTCACCTGGAACTTCAAAAAAATATTGAAATGGTTGATATGTTATTCACTCAAGTCAAATAAAATTTATAATGGTTTGATAATGTTTTTGAGAAAAAAATTTGTCCTTTGATCGCATTTGCAAGCTCCTCCTAAACTCACCACAATAGAGGAACATGTGAAAACATTAGAGGGGTAGGTGGAAGAAAAGTGGAAATCCCTTGTGAATATTACCATAATTGCAAGAAACAATGTCATGATAGAAATCATCATCCTAATGCACAAGATCAATGAATCCTAAGAGGAACCAAAAGACCTTTCCAAAGTAATTCTCATAGTGTAAGAAGAATCACAAACTCACTATACAACATTAATGGATATATATGCTAATACCTATTGTGTCATCCAAATGGGTGTCCAACTAAATCCCACTTAAGGAACTACAATGATTGAAGTGTAGATAAGTTTTCTTAGGACCTCTAGTAGGTGCAGGATTCATTTGAGGAGCTAGGCAACTATATCCGTAATTTTGTATGCTTCCTACTCACTAAGGTCTCATTTGTTGCATCATTCATACTATAAGTGTAGCACTTGGCTGAAGGACAGTCCAAAATTTAGTGTTAGGGGCCTATTGGTGTTGAAATATTCCCAAGATTTTGACAAGCTAGATATTGCACCAAGCTAATGACATTGCACAAAGGAGAAAAACATAAAAGATGGCATGCATGGGAGCTAAGTATACTACACATGATTCGAGGAAGCTTGAGGTCTTGTAATGGATTGTAATTCAATTTGTACAAATATTTTAATTGATCTAGTGGTGGGATACTGTGGTCCCCATGGGAACACACTATAATAAGATGGAATAAGAGAGATATGCGATGTTCAAACATAGTGAATTATTTTTGGAGATATAGAATATTGTATGAGATTATTTTTCATTGTAAATCTCTCAAATTTTGTAATGGATATTATCTATTGGATATCTATCATATAAATATTGTATCTATAAGACGAATTAGTCAAATATCTATTTATATTTGGCTTCTATGATCAATATATGTCAGGTTGATTGCAATATTTAGCATATTATCATAGTATTTAATTTATATTTAAAGAATTTTTATGTGAATTTCATATTTCCATGTTAGCATATTTCATTCTATATCTAGGATCTTGATCAAAATAGTTTGCAATTCTTGTAAGCATATGGGATGAGACCTTCTTTAGCAACTAGGGATTGAAATTTTTGATGCTTATAGAGTATTTATTGGCTAAGGATCTTGAACCATGGGTATAAACCTTGTGCCAACAAAGTCATATTTTCTACTCTTAGTGAATGTAACTCCAACATAAATACTTAATTGTGATTATACATATATTTGTGTTGTAGGATCTGGAATAGTTGTCTATGTGATGGTAATTTTAGTGAAGTTTTATATGTATCAATAATTTCATGCAATCCTTTTATCAATTTATCAAATCACTCATTTAAGTGAAGGTAAAACTGCTATGAAACCAACTCCCAAAATAGAAGAAAAGAGGCAACCCCCTTTACATTACATAAATGAAAAATTACTTAATGATACAATTGACACAACCTCCTTTCTATATATAGAAGTCCATGGGGTCACAATATAATCCTAGTTGACCTAACAATAATAATTTAAGGGCACAACAATAACAATATTGGCCTTTATGGGGCACAATGATAGCAATATGGGGGCTACATGGGTCCAACAATAACAATAAGGGGGCTACACTAACAAAAATAAGGGACTACACTAGTAGTATAGGGGCCTAACCAAAAATGTGAAATTTTCATCTCACTAAGTAGCAATCAAATATTTAAGGGTCCCAAGTATGTCTTAGCAATTGGAATTGTTGATGATGTTACTAGGTTTCATAGAGTTGACAACTTTGGGTCATGACGTCTTCCATATTTTTTTATTTCTCATAAACATGGAACGAAAAAACTTTGGAATGAGTTGTTTGATAATTTAAAATATCTCTCATTAGAGTAGCTATGAAAATAGAATATAGCAGAACCTATTTTTCTCAAATTTTGTAGAGACAGTGTTCTTTTTTGTTGTGTTATCAACAAACACCATCATGGTGGTTCTGACAAACATGTATCTTATAACATCTCAACCATTGATAACTTACTAAGAGTGACTTTTATGATCTACTTCACTCAAATTATTTCTATGTGTTCAAGTGATTCTTAAACTTCATTGATGAATTAGGTATATGCACTTGATTTTATTTCTTAGAAATTAAGAGTGAAGTTTTTGATATGTCCTTGGCCTACATGACCCTTGCAAAAAAGCAATCTAGATATCAACATTAGAGGTTAAAAACAATTAATGGCGGTGAATAGTTTAACAACAAATGTACAACTTGTTGCACTGCACAAGAAATTTAGTGCAACACATTATTCCATACACACCATAACAAGATAGTGTCGTCGAAAGAAAGAATAACATATTAAGGAAAATAATAAATAGTATAATATAAGGGAATACCTCATTTTTAGGTGGAAGCTATTAATTGTATAAGTTATTTAGTTAATTGTAGTACAAATGATTTAAAATACATAACACTAAAAAACACATGGAGTAACATTAAACCATATGTAAGCCACTTTTTTGTGTTTGGTAGTGAACCACATGCTCATATTCCTTATAATAAAAATAAATTATTATAACATAAGTTTTAAAAGTGCATTTTTTGTCAGATATTTTGAAGATGTAAAAGTTTATAAACTCCTTCTACCTCATTCAATAGAAAATTATTATTAGGGTAAATTTCAAATTTGATGAGGGCCTCTTGACACGTGTCCCTAATTCGATAGTTATACCATCTTCAACTAATGATCCATCCTTAGCAAATGTGTGATCTTAAATTATGAAATTTTCTGCTCGTATTATCATTTTCTTCAAATGATGATAGTGAAATGAAGGTCCACCTTCACTTTCTCACCGTCACCAATAAGTAGTTGGTGATATTGCTAGTGATCCTTAAAATAAGAGTTTACATAGTCATAGTTTTGACATGTTTCCTCTCTCTTGGCTTAAATTGAAAAGACTAATGATCTATGCAAAATTGTAGAATCTTTTAGCTCCCCATATTGGGATGCAACAATGAAATAAGGATATCATCCTTAAATGATAAATACAACTTGGTATCTTGTACAACTTTCAAAATGAATAAAACTTGTCAAGTGTAAATGGGTATAAAGATCTAAGTATGCATTAAATGAAAGTGTTTAAAGACATAGGATTAAGTATTTGGAAAAGGATTTTCTTAAGTAAACAAAATTAGCTATATTGAAATATTATCCCTTATAGCCAAAATGAATTCCATCTACCTTTTACTATCCCTTGTAGTTTCATATAAATGGGAGGTCCATAAAATGGATGTTAAATATGCCTTATTGCATGGGGATTCATAAGAATATATTTACATGGAAAAACCTCCTTGCCACATTCAAAATAACTTCCATCTTGTTTACTTCTTTTGAATAAATCTCTATGCCCTTGAATGTTGTATATTGAAATAGATCCCTCTTTTACTTTCCTAGATGTCATTATAATCTTGAATTATATATAGGGAAAGTGGGTAACCATCTCATAATTCTTGTTCTTTATGTTGATGAATTTATACTAATTCATAGTGATCCAAAAATTTTAATCCATGTGAAAATCAGTCTTAAGAAGAAATTTGAAATATCAAACTTTAGACATTTGCATTATTTTCTTAACCTCCAAGTCTTACAAACTAATGAAGGCATTTTTTTTTCCAAATTTAAGTAAACACACAAACTTCTTCGTTTATTTGACATGGAAGATTGTAAACTAGCCCTATCTCCCTTCTAGTCTAGAGTCAAACGTGCTACGATATGTACCAAACCCAAGTAGATGTCACTTTCTACCATTATTAATTAGTTTGAAGCAGTTGCATTTGACAAATAACCATTATAATATTTTATTTAATATTGGTCTTATTTATTAGTATATGAAAACACCCTATGAGTCACTAGAAAGTAACAAAGAAGATAATTTTGCATATCTAGGGTGTAATTGTAGAACCCTTGTTTTTATAATGTATTTGTACATATAAATTATATAGGTTTGTGAGTTGAATGATATGGAAAAGAGCCAATGTATGTAATATAACTATTCTAAATCATATTGTTAATAAAATGCGTTATTGGTAATGAAAGCATTGGGGCTATGACTCCATGAGAGGGGAATGAGAGGGGGCTAAGGGGGCTAAATACAATATTAATCATAATTATATTTTAACCTAAATTACATATACCGAAAATTATGTAAAGGAGATCATTCTCAGAATTTGTGTCAAATAGTTGGGAAATAATAAGAGAGTTCCAAGTATCAAGATGAATTCATGCACATAAAATAATGGGGTTTTGGTGAGTCGAGGATGTTTGTTGCACATTTTCCCATATATTCTCCCCTACCAAGCTACCAAATTCATATGAATATCTAGAGCAAGGAAGAGAAACACGAGAAAGTGTTGAATGACATGTGTAACAAGTGTAAAAGTTCCATAGAAATATCCATGTCATCCTAGCATAGATATTTTCTTGGATAACTTGTATTGAATCCCTAATAAAGGGAGTTAACATAAGGAATTTTAATGGAAGAGAAGGGGGATCCCCTCTTAGGTTATGTGGGTTGAGGGGGAAAACAAAGCTCATGATTAAGATGGTTGGTTGAGTAAGAAACATTAGTGTTAGTCAGTTTTGGGCTAAGAGAAGAGCCATAGTTTTCCCTTGTGTCACAACCATATCTTTAGGGTGGCCTACTATTAAGAAACTTAGAAAAATACTTCCTAAGGCGAAGAGGAATGTTCTTAGTCTAATACTAGTTTTTGATTTTCTCAAACATAAGTGTCTACTCTTGTATATGATTCAATGTGGCTAATTATAGGGGCTAATTCTAGTATAATTATTACCATTATTATAAGGTGAATGTTGCAATATTGATCTCTAATAGTTATTCTTTAGCTATGTATGGTAGTATATATAGCTTGGCCAACATTCTAACACATGTGTAGTGTAATGGATTAAAAATCAAACATAATTATAAAAGAGATCCTTAGAAGAATTTAAGATCATTATTATAAAAATGATTCTTACAAGAATTAAACAAAATTAAGCTTGAAACATAAAGAATATTTCAACTTATTAGTACATAATACATAGAGTAATGAGTGGTGAGAGAGTTACCTACAGAATGAGGAAACTAACTTACTTGTGATTGTTGAACCATTGTGCTACTCTAATATAATTGAACACAACCAACATTTAGGGGATGACTCTCCATAATATTGTAGTCTCAAACACACTATGATTATATATATATGGCCACACTGAGAAATAAATTATCTCTTCTAGTGAATCCATCATTTCCTAGAATTCTTCCAAGAAAAAAATACCTCACATCCTCCTCATCCATTAAATATAACACTTCTATTCCAAAATCAAGGAAAATTTTAAGGATGGAAATTTATCTTAAATTTTAGAAGCCATGGTGAAGATTACTTGTTCCTAATATGAAAATTGTAAATTTCTTGGGAATATTTTGTAAAAATGTTCAAATTTCTAATGATTTGATATGACCTTTATAAAATTTTGGCAATTTTTAAGATAAAAACAATTTTATAGTATAAAATTAGAGAAAATATTTTTTGGATGAGAAAGAAATTAGTGAATCATTTTTCTTGAAAAAAGTGTGGAAAATATCCAAATTGTGAATATTAGCTCCAAAAATTTTCCCTCTCCAAAAATTGAAGGAAATTATTCATGCAGATAATCCACATGTCATTCAAAATTTTTGCTTCGTCTTAAGTTTTTCTTAATTTGTCATTTTTTTCATAAATTTACTCTTTCTTGTTTTTCTCTTTTACTTTATTAGTAACATAGTTTATTTAAATGATTTATTTATTATGAAATTCACTTTATTAATTATTATTTTATTTATTTATTATGATATTATTATTATTTACTAATTTATTTATTATATTATTATTTATTTAATACTATGGGGGATTATTTATTTATTTATTTATTGAAGTTAACTTTAATTATGCAACCTATAATTTATTCATTAATTCTAATATATTTACACAAACTGTCTATTGAAATTGCTACAAGGGCCATCCATATGGCCAAAACATGCATCGAAATTTATATCACAACACTAGGGAAGGTGTGAGTACTCTTAAGCTCTTCTTTAACAATTTTTAGAACCGAGCTTAAAGCCCATTAGTCATACTATAACCCCAAGGCTCAAACCTCATCTACCTAGAGACAAGCATTTGATTTAGTACTCATGTGTCTGAAGCATATTGAAAGGTTGACCCCAACTCCCTTCATAGCTCTTACTAGATATAGTCGTAGAAATTGAACTATCACACACAACTCCATCCCTCTTCTAGACTTCAACATCACAACTTCAATATCAGGAACCCAACCTTCTCAAGATGGTCTCATATCCAGTTTATAATTAGAAAAGGTAAAATAATCACTCGCATAAGTAATTTATTGATTTTATCTCAATCGTATAAAGTGTTACACATTTTCCCTCATATGTATGGGCCCCCATGAGATCATCAAATAAATTGCCCATCTTGGCCCACTAGTAGATTCCATGTCAATCACCACCTCACAACATGCAACCAATTCATTAATTTTAATCAAAAAATTAACATCTCATATAAAATATTCCTCATTTTAACTCTCGCATGCCAACATGAAAACACTACATCATTGTTATCACAACATCGTAGATAGTATGACACCACATGGTCACATATGCTACATGCAATTTCCTTATGCTATCACATCATGAAATACTGTCATATTATTAAAATATTAATGTATGTCTATCAAATATATAACATATATAACATTACATCAACATAATAAATGACACCACCTTTCAATATAATAACATAACTTAACATCATAAATATCATAATGATCTCATCACCTTTCATATGTATCACCACCGAGCATTAATAATGTTGTTATAACGAAATTCATCAACAAAATCCAATATATAATCATGTATAAATGACATAAATCAATGATTACATTTAATGAAATAATATCATTAAACATCCCTCTTGGATCTATTTATTTAATTTCTTCATCCCAAGCTAGGTCATAATACTATGAGTGCCAAATTCTCATCAAGATACTATTTATTTTCCAATTACCATTTATGCTTATTTCAACAAGAGGTAGACAATTTACGACGTACATATAATCATCATATCAATATGCTAAAGTTTTAATTTCAAGTAAGTATCACCATCTAGAGCCTTGATATCTAGTCATATACAGTTTTTTGCTTAGGGAAATTTGGTTACATCCAATATTAAGGTATTACTGGCCTTACTAGAATGCCCTAAATCATCAATATTAAAATTAAAAGTCCTAACCTTGTATTTATTTTGATCATTAACCATTGTTTTTGTAGCACCTTACATATTTTGATTATCCATTTTAAGATTGCTATACCCAATAACATATAAAGGCACGGTATTTTTTGAGTTATCTCTCTAAAAAACATTAGCTCTCCATAACTCATCATGGGCATACAAGCTTCTTACTTTTGTTTCTAGGTGTTTCTCATCAATCTCATACTCTATTTTATTTGTCAAAATGGTAAATAGTTATATATTTGAGTATTTAAATATTTAAACATTCCCCAATCCATATTTCTATTAAGACTTGACCCTACAAATTCTCACATATCTTGAAATGATGACCTAGTTCGATCACTTGTTATTCCTCACCAATTACGAGTGTTCATAACTTCCTTGGTTTTATTTACCAGAATTGACACTTTACAGTTATATAGGTCATAGACATGGCCCTTAACAATAATTTTTATTCATCATCCATGCTACTCAATTCACTCATCAATTCACTTTCTTGACTTTTTCCCTTCCTCCATAAGGAAACTTATGAAATATATATTGTTAAACTTAGAAAATTTTACTTCATTTTATAAATCACAGTCGCGCTGTAATTTTTGTTTTCTATCTCCTTGTTCTAATAATATGTTTATAATCAATCTATGGATAGTTCCATTCTTTCTAAAGGTTTATACTCCTCACTTCTAATTGACTTCATATTGACTTCATTTGATATGTACTTGACAAGAATTGTAATCTTATACTCACAATTTGATTAATATATATTTTTAAACCTCTTACTAAATAATTAATGTCTTCTTTACTTTCTCAAGTTAATTTTTCCAATTTACAATATTATGTGATTGTATATTACTTCATATCTAACTATATCTTCTTAATGATCATATTTATGCCACTAAGTTATATTATCAAGCATAAGTGAAACACTTAAAATACATATTAATTCTTTTAGACACTAATTAGTGCATGTCCACAACATAATTCCATTATATTATTTCTTGATGTATATTGTAAACCAACTATAAATTGTTTTTATTTCCTTAATATTTAATGTATAGAATTTATTATTGTGAATGCAAGTTTATTTATATCCTCTTTCTAGGTTTATGAAAGTCAATGCCTATACATAAACAACGTGAGTGATATAATCTATCATATACTTCATATCAAGTCAATTTTATGAGTTTTCCATATCACCAATAATATGCACATATGACAAACTAAATTATAAATAACTTATAACAAAAATTCATAATGCAATAATATGTTAATTATCCAATATACACTACATTATTTTGTTATTTTAATTATCTTTTGATGCACAACTTTTTTGCACCACATAGTACCTTGTTAACATAGAAAACAACAAAATTTCCCTCGTCAATAAGCCAAATATTTAGAGTAAAGTTAGTGAATATTCAACTCATTATGCTTTAAATTACCCATATTTCAAACAATCATCATTATTTCATGTTGTAAAGTTTTTGTTAGTAATATTTTATTGTTGCTAAATTTACTTGTTACACATTATTCCTTTTTCATCATAAAATTATTTATTAAATTTTTTTATATGAAATGAAAAAACTAATTATCAAAATATTAAAAATCACAAAAAAATATAAATAATAATATAATTTATAAATATGTATGGTTTAAATTTTTATTAATATATTTAATCTCTTCAAAATTATTACATAATGATTATAAAAAAAACACATATATACATTTTTTTCATCCATTTTACTCTAGACATTTATAAAAAATATCGATATTTTGTTATTTATTAAAGTTTTAATATATAAATAAAAATATTCTAACTTAATATAAAAATAAAATAGTATAAATATATATTTGATAATACTAACATTATTTATTATACTTTTACATCATTTTATTTATAAGGATGAGAAAATATAAAACATCTCATATTTAGATAGATAGATAGATAAATAGATGGTGGAGATTTCTAATAGGTTTCAATATTGGAATGAATAATAATATATTTTATTTAATTTAGTTAAAATTTAAAAAAATATAATTATCATATTTATATAATTTATTATTCAAATTAAAAATTATTTAAAACACTTATCAGTAAATATAAAAATATGTAAACATTTATCTATAAAATTTATCTAATCCTAAATGGAGTTGTCTAGTTAGACTACAATTTACCAGGGTAAAAAGGTAGTCTAGTTAGACTACGACATCCTGGAGTTGTCTAACTAGCTAGAGAAATTTCCCGGATAGCCATGATGTGGTTACTAGTAGTGATGAAGTTCCGTTATCTAAATTAAACTGGAAGTTTCCCCTAATGGTGCAAAGATACACCGAAGGTATGGAAGACTTGGGAAGATTATCTGGCCAATGTTTGAGAATGTTTGTCTTTAATCATTGTGCTTGAAGTAGCAAGTTTGTCTTGTGGTTATGCATACAACATCCTAAATGTCATTTTAACCACCACCATGTAGGGCCTGAATATAATCCTAACCACGACCATGCAGGGCCTGAAGATAATCCTTCTAATGCAATATCAACACCAGAGCATAAGGATGAAAGACATACTAATCATGTAACTATTGGAAATCTACTAAAACAACCATGTGATGACATGGATAGGTTTGTTTACCGTGACTTGGCTCAATGTGGTGATTCCCCTGAAATGGTCCTTTTAGAGAGTGTTGTTGCCCTATCATCATCTAATTCAATTCAAAATTGTCTTCATTTTTGCATGTAACTATTAGTAGTCAATTTATCTGAGCTATGCCATGAATTTGAAAATATTTAAGTAAAGTTTTCCACGTTAATAAAAATCTAATAGTGGATACTTATAATTTTCTCTAGATAAACATAATAGTGAAAGTTACAAGTTATCCATGAACCCATACTTTGAAGTCTTGCACTTTGTGGGGTCTATTTCTACTTATTGTTTTGATTTCAATTGTGAGGTCTATTTCTAATTATTTTTTGGATTGCAGTTTTTTGGGAAATGGTGTATTTTCTGGTGTGGTTTCTTGTGCCATTTGGAAATTCTATATTGTTGTTTTGTAACAGAAATGGTTTTTCCACCCTAGTGTGGTGAATCCAACAACAAAGTTGATCACATCTATGGTTGTGCAAGGGATTATCAAATCTCTCACACTTTTTGTATGTGTTTCTTTGATTTTTAGGGACTCCATGAGAACAATTCTTGCATAGAATAAGAAGAGGCAAATCGTAATCAGATGCAATCTCTATTTTTTATGTTTTATCATGTATGTTTGAACATCAAAACAACCCATTACAAAACAAGAAATTTGTTGTCTTTATTCTCATATGGTTTTATGGGCTTTGATGTCCAATTGAAATTGTATTCAATTTATGCATGTAGAACCTCCTAAAACCACATATAATGATGAAGCTAATGTAAATGTGCATTGATATTTTATATCATATAATTGTACATTTATGGTGCTCTGATCACCATATATAGTAAAAAACATAGAGGTAGTGTTTAAGGGAATCCCTTAAGGAGTAATCAAGCTTCATTTCGATGTTTTAGACCCAGAGTGGGTGACTCTACTACCAAATATTGATGCCATCACTCTATCCTCTAACTAATGGTTTTTAAGATCAAGTGTCTACATTATGAAATATGAGGTAGTGGGATGTCACAAGTGTCAATAAATTAAAGGCAAGAAATTGGGCTTCTATTTTTCCTTCAAACATGTTATTTGAGATGCACTCAATGGGATCTGCTTACTGTCGGGATTCAAAGGCACTACCTTCTTGCAATCTTTCACAGTAGACCATTTTGAAAATGGCTAGTGGGACTCAAGAGGTTGAGACCAAGTCAATCTCCTTGAGTAAATTTTAAGGGGGGGATTCCAGGGTGGTGTAGGTAAACTTGACTCAGTCAAGTTCCCAGAGGATTTCAAGCTCTAGGTTTATGAGAACCCATGGTTTTCCCCATGGTATTCATCTCTAATGTAACCTATTTAATCCCCAATTTATAATTATTTATAATTATTGAGAGGGGTTAAATATCTCGAGTTGTAAATTTTGTTTTCAATCTTTTCACTCTAAAAAAAGTTAATGGCTCAAGAGGACTAGAAAAAATAAAAATAAATTGGATGATAATGTTAAGAACACCATACCTTGCACTAACCAAAAATTGTAAGAGATTGTTAATATGGACATGTGTCAAATCGATATTTTAGAGTTTTCAGTTAAAACTAATGAAATATGTATACTTATTTTTTTTTTTTTTTTAATTGTATGAGACATTATTTCTTTATTTAGAGAATATGTTATTTATTTTAATATGGACTAATTTAAACTAATGAAATATGTATATTATTTTTTTAATTCTAAGAGACTTTAATTTTTTATTTAGAGGATATGTTATTTTTATTTCAATATGGAAAATATGACTTAACACATATCTATCTAGAATATTCATATCTACATAATAACAAAAAAAAAATTCTCGATTCTTGCAGATTTTTTCAGATTCTATTTCTTTATTCATAATGTTTGATGTTGATGTGATTAATTTGGTTGTTAAGTTTTTTTTTGGGTTAATTTCTCACATATATGTATGTCTGTGAATATTTGTTTGTTTTGGAAATTAAGCAAATAGAAAATGTCTTTATACTGAATAATTCTTTAAAAAAAAATCCATATATTTAATAATTATTAACCCAATTTTAAACTCTCATGCCACATGGACCACATCCCCTCAATGAGACCTATGGCATAAAAAATTGTTATAACCATGCTCCATATGATTGAAGAATTTGAGAATAGGTTGATCTATAAAGTCCAACGGATTTCCAATTCATGTTTTGAGAATATATTTGTCTCTTAACTCCAAGATTCCATGTTTCTTTCTCTTTGTCTAGAATATTAAACCATCAATTGCAAGTCTTTTAATCTAACTTGATTGAATGAATTTTCGAGACTCTGGGTCATGTCTCTGGCTTCAGCACAATAATAATGTACTAGTGTTATAGTATCAAAATTATAACGTTCAATGGATTGACGAGTTTTTATCAACTTATCTGTTATGCACAACTTCATAATCTAAATATTGGAAAGAGTTGAAGATTTATGACAATATTGGAAAGAGCAGGAAACTCTTGACATCAGTGGTGAGGATAATGAACCTAAACAAATGGATTATTGGTGTTCTCGTCATTGCCATTATTTTTATTGCTTATTTCAAAATTTCTCATAAATGATAAGTGTTCTATTTTGGAATAAATAGTAAGTGGTCTATTTTGGATTAAGAATGTTTGTTATAGAGTGTAGGATGTATGACATATTATTTCATAAATTATGTGATATGTTTATCCATCATTGGAAGCCCCAACCTCTGATTTTTTAAGTGGATGTTTCTTGTAGCAAGTTTCAAAGCACTAAATTTATCTTGAGACATAAAGGAAGCAAGATTATTCTTACATTTACTACTAAAATTTGTAGTTTTCACTGTATATGTTAGCCAATGCTTGCAGATGCAGAATTCTGGAAATTCCATGAGTTGTATTAGCAATTGTTTTTAATATTTCCATAGGGTATTGCGGCATATATTTAAGTTCTGGCATTGGAAAAGAGTTGAGTTTGAATGAGAAATGGATAACAAGTGGCATGAGTTGAGCCTGAATAAGAAATGGATAAAAAATGTTTGATAGTCACTTTCATCATAAGCCTTTATTGGCTAGGTGAATTTTCCTTGCATGGAAGACTTTATCCAGAAGTGGTGGACATAAGGGTTGTAAAAAAACCTAATTTTTAGACTGTACTCCTATGTTTTGATGCCATCCAAGCATGAATATTGATCCTATTTGGTCTCATTCAAAATGATCCTATTTGGTAATAGAAAATGATCCTAGACGGTGTCATCCAAAGTAATAGAAAATGATGCTATATGGTGTCATTCAATGCGATAAAAAATATTTGATGGCTTATATTTTCTCCTTTATGGAATCCTTAAAATAAATGGTGGTTGTCTATTTTGTGTAGAATTTATGTTTGAAATTAGAAGTAGGAATAAAAGAAGTATCAGTAGCTTGCAAATTAATACATCTTGAGAAAATTGAACATTTTGATATTCAAAACTATAATAACTATGAAAAATAAATCAACACATTGTTTAAAACAGGTGACCAGCAGACATTTTTAAAAGATAAGTGTAAAAGGTAGACGCCTGAGTGTCTTGTAAACTATCTATGAAAAAAAACCAAAAAAATTTCTATAGGGTTGTGACGCCATGTACATGAAAGAAACATGATTTCTATTCACAAATCAATTTCTATTCATAAATTTTGCAATTCTATTGTTCATTGGTGTCACCAGAAGTGAAACCATCGTGTTCTTGAACCGATTCAAACCTACAGTGGCCAGCACATTCTGCTGCAATTGGAAGATGATGGGATGTTGTGGAGATGATCCTCGAGACTGTGTCACCCATTTTATTTGCAAGCAAAGAAATTTGCTGTGGGCAAGTACTAAATGCCTGTTGCTTGAATTCTGCATCCCTAATTACTAGGAGCTGTTACCAGTCCCGCATGACCCGCACAGGAGGGAAATTAATGAAAACCGAGCATGGTTAGTGCGTAATGTGCTGCTTGTCTTAACAGATCAAATGATGGAAAACATATGTAATAGTGACAACTGTCCCTCAAACCAACGAAGGAAAATAGAAATGTTGACGAAATTCGGTGGTGAGGTGTTTCAAAGAGAAACACCTTTGGTGTAATTAGATTAACCACAATTAAAAGTAGTCAAGCACTTGAAATTCACTAAAAATTTCCTATAGTTCTTTACGTCTTTGTGGGTTAAAGATGTCTATTTAATTTTCTCTTAGAACCATGATTAGTGAAGGCGGGCTTTGAGGAGAAAGGTATGGTATTTTGTTGCGTTTCTCATTTTATTTTGGTGCAAGTGTAATTGAGCTGAGAGGCTCATTCTACAATCCAGTATGAGGACCATGTGTAAGTATGTCATGTCCTTAAGGAAATAGTAATTTTTTTCTTTTATAATATTTTTTTCTCATATCGGCTAAACAAAAAACAAAAATTAAATAGCCATATAAATAAACAATTAAAAATCTGTTAACAAAAAACATCCAATATGAGTTATGAATAAAATATTTTAACACAAATTAATATAAAATGGTTCAATACATATGTTATGCAATATTTATAACATTCAAATGCAATTTAAACAGTGAAAGATTATACATTTTTTTTTGCACTCTAAAACAAGTTTGCAACAAAAGAAATTTGATCCCTCTCGGCTGATGTTAGATCCGTGCTTTAGAAGGATCTATGCTAGTTTTATTTGGAACTAAATTGATGGGTTGTTGTTGTTAGTGTTCTTGTGTTGATGTTATGGAAAGCTCTTTCTATATTGTTCTTATTTTTTTTGGTATGTTTGTGGGATAGCTGGGCTTATATATTGTTCTTATTTTTTTTGTACGTTTGTGGGAGTTTTCTTGGTGACATATTTTTTCATAAGTTCAATGTGACTTTCTCTTATTTTATTTTCAAGTCATGGTTAGCCATGATTGAATATGTATTTTTTTTGAAAAATGGAGATTTCCTCCTTGGTCTTATTTTTCCTTAGCATATAAGTTTTGTGTTTAATGAATAAATGTTTATGTTGGCTCTGGTGGAGATATGTAAGAGAAGCCATGTAATCTTATTTTGATAATGAAATATAAATGCTTTACGATTTTTTTTGTTTTGTTTTTGGTTTGATTTAATTAATAAATAAAATATTTCTTCCTCTAATTTAATTATACAATTTAGAGTGAAATTATCATTTCTTGTTATTGAAAGTGTTTTTTTTAATACATGAATAAAAAGACTACAAAATATTTGAAATTTGCAAATTAAATAACTTAAACTTGTGCTCTTAAAAATTTATATCAAATTTCAATAAAATTAATTAAAAATAAATAAAAATAAAAATATTTATTTATTAATTAAATTTAAATTAAATTAAATTTTTTATATATTAACTATTTTCATAAATTAAAAAAAAAATCACTTAATCTATTTAACAGATTTGAAAAGTAAACCTATCAGAATATCTACAGTATATTTTAGTTCTAAAAATTCAAATATCAATCCTCGATGGGGTGAGCATTTCGGCGCATGTGGCAATAGAGCCCCATGAGTGACCACAGGTGGCTAGCTGGTGGGGGACTAGCCTCTCGGTCCCTTCACCATAATGGGTGTGATGGGAGGCATGCCGGCGGAGTAAAGAGTAGGCATGCGGGCCTTCACATTGTCTTGCAGTTTGGGGGTGGTGCATGGATAATGAGCGGGATGGCGAGGAAAATTTTCATTTGCATTTTCGCCTTGGTCTGGTGTAGGGCTCTTGGGTGGTTTCCTATGCATAAGTGAAAGTGCCTTCGGAGAACCCTTGGCATCAGTGGGTGGTGTTTGATAGTTTTTTTTTATGAATTTTGGCATGGGGCATTCAGCTGCGGATTTTTCCCAAGCTTCTCTAGGTTTTACTGCACTTGCATTTTTTGGATGCTGACGAGAAAAAGAAATTATTATTTCATCTCTACATGGTTTATAGTATGTTTGAACGCCTAGTTCGAGAGAGGTGCCAAGAGGCGGCATTGTAGGAGGTTTCGTGGAGAGTGGAAATGCTTCTAGGTCAAATTTTCCCACTTCCGAAGTGTGGCCTAGAAATATCAGCGATTGGTGGCTCAACGGATGAATTTTGGTGAGAGGTGAAGGTTCTTGGTAGTCGACGTCTTGGTGGTAGCTACACGTAGCACCCTAGGCAGTTATGGCTAGGGTTATGTTCTCATTTACTTCTACTTCTCCAATTGTTTGTGCTCATGTTGTGGGTGGCCTTTTGTGGAGTAGTAAGCATGTTGGGGGTCATGTCTCTCAACGGTGGTGGCCACATATAAGACCAATGGTTTAGAATTCAAATCTTGTGGCTATTGGCCCTCATTCCTAGAGCTAAATCAAGCCCTCTATGCAGCACAAGCACTCTTTCAATCTGGTCATGCATGGATATGTGGGCATAGAGGACATGGCAATTGTGATAATAGGAGCTCGCTGGGGTGGCAAGACATTTGGTCACTCTCGGCTCGTTGTTGTGGGAAGACACAGAGGTCACAGTGGTTGCAAGTGGGGCTCCAACAGTGGTGGTAGTGTGCGGGAGAAAAAATTTCAACGTTGGGGTGGTGGTCGGCGAGGCAGAACATGGAGCCAGGGGTTTGGCTGGCGTGGTGCTAATGCCACACATAAAATTCAACACTGTTTCTTAGAAAACTATAAGGATATCATTAAAAATCTAATGGATCAGGTGAACATGGCAGAACAGGTTGGTTGGGAGGAGTATGCTTCATTGATGGCTAGGCTGGATAAGATGCACTACTTTCAATACCTAGTTAGGGAGAGAGTGGTGGTGGTCCGGTGAGCCCAAAACCACCTTGTAGAGAAAGTGGAAAAGTTTCATACTTTGATTGGTGTGGTGCTAGTGTCACACATGAAATTCAACATTGTTGCTTAGAAAACTGTAAGGATATCATTCAAACTTTGATGGGTCGGGTGGACACATCGTAATGAGTTGGTCAAGAGGAGCATGCTGTGTTGATGGATACGATGGATAGGATGCACTAATTTCAGTGCCAGGTCAGGGAGAGAGTGGTGGTGGTCTTGTGAGGCCAAAACCACCTTGCAAAGAAAGTGGAAAAGTTGGAGACTTGGTTGGCACACTTAGAAGGGCATGTCCAGTGCAAATTTTCCCCCCCACCTCCTCTAGGAACAACCCCATACAAACCATTGTCCATTATGTTGGATGACTAGTATGATCTCTAGTGTTTTTTATGTATTGTCTATTTTTTGGTGCCTCTGGCCCTCTTGTTTGTGAATGCTACCCTTAGCCTCTTTTCTTATTTTTTTCACCTATTGCAAACTTTGGTCCACAAACCCGGTGGGGGTGAGACCACATGTTTTCTGCTCGCCTTGATGTATATCTTTTTCTACATATAAATAGAATATTAAGTTACAAAAAAAAAATCAAATATCAAAACAAAGATAACTGGTTTCACCTTGTCTCACATATCATATAATTATATTTAATATCTATTGTGGTTCTAAATTTTATATTTCAGAGACAAAAATAATGATATGATTTACAAGTTTTGGCTATACAGTGTGACAATAAAATGTTAGAGATTAATCACTCTATTGCGTACCGAATATATTTGTGTGAATAATGTTTTTGTTTCTAAAGCCATTATCCATTATCGATCACATTTAGAGTATTATTTTTATTTTAACAAAATTCAAATGGTAGACTATCCCTTCACAAAAGTAATATATACTATCATAGAAGACCTTTATATAAAAATATGTATTTTAATGAAAAAAGTATATTTCTATTACCTAATAATTTTTAGGTTTTAGAATTCACGTTGGGGTTTTTGAAATTAAGAATAATTTGAATATGAAATAAAAGTATTACATTACATACCTGATCGGGGTGTCACTTCAGTTGGACACTTGGAGGCATCATGGATAGAGGATCTAGGCGGGCCTCCAAGCGCCACATGCTCGCATTAACAATCCCTCACACACTTGGGTTTATGGCTCCTAGGAACCTACACCGTGCTTCATGCATCGACCTCATATCGAGGTTGATGGGTCATGTTTACACTAATTCCAGTGGTTGGGCGATGGTGAGAGAGAGGTGGGCAAGAGCACCCTTAGTATTGGCGTCCTAGCTCAAGCCAAGGCTTGGGGAATCTATGTAGGGTGAGGAATGTACTCGTGGGGGTGTGTGGAAGTGGCTTTGGTTCTGTCCTTGGTCGTGGGATCTGGGAACCACTCTCCCTATTGTGAGAAGAACCGAGACTGGTTCAGAGTTCACAACCTTGGAAGAAAGGAATGAATCGAATTGGATGCGTATTTGTTATTTTGCTAGTTCATTGAGGTTGTGTGGGTCTTGAAGCCTGTGGATGAGCTTGATGAGTGTTTGTAATCTAGGTTCAGGTGGAGCTCAAAGGACCCAGCTTCTTGGTGCATGTTTCCTGGCTACACAATTTACATTGATAGTGTGGGCAAGGCTCTGGTGTCTAGGCCAACACCCTGTAGTCGAGAGTTGTCCATCGGCCATGGTATTTTAATCAGTTTTGGTGTGCACAATTTAGGTTTCAATTTGGCAGTGGGTTCTTGTTTCAATAGTGAAACTTCTCTTAGACTCAATGTAGCGTGGGGTGGTAGTTCTAGCTTTATGATGCAACAATATGGCCAAGCGCGAAGGGAAGGTCTTGGATGAGGCATGGAGGACATACAGTCAAATGGAGAGCCCGACTTTGAATCTATGTCTATATAGATACATCACTCAGTGGAGGGCATGGAGGTATCCCCATTCCGCTCCTCAAGCCAGGTGGAAGCCCCGATCACCCTAGACACGATAGCGCCCCAACTACAGCACATTCAACTCAATTTGGACAATATGCGGGAACATAGGTATGAGGAGCGAAATGAGCTTATTTCTTACATCAAAAACATCCACCATGTATAGAATGAGACTCTAGATGCTCTGGAGAGTCTTCGGTGCTAGCTTTGGTGCTCCCACATCCATCTTCGAACCTTGGAAATTCAAGTGGAACACATTGATTATCACATTCACAATCGTGCAGGCCTCTTCGTTGCACCTCCAATATTTCCTCCCAATGCCCTTCCTTGATTTATTTCTCCACAACTCCTTTTAACATTTTTGTGCTGGTAATAACCATAGACACCAGTTGTATTGGCTCTCTTCTAGGGTTATTTTTGTGTAGAAATTTGTACCTAGACTTTCTAAAGCCTGTGATACTTAATTGTATTGAAGACCTGATGTATCTTGTTATATCTTTCAGAATGATAATATAGTGAATATTTTGACCAAAAAAGAAATTATTACATTACAATAAATTTTATCATGTTATTTATGAAAATTGAAGTAGACTAGCAAGTACTGATCTAACATGAGAAAATAGGGATAAAAAATTTTCATGTGCAAACTTCTTTAGAGTGTAGAATACAATGTGTTATTTTTCATTGTTTAAATTGTAATTTTGAATGCTAAATAGAGTATATATAGGACAAAATAAACATTTTAACCATAAAAACTTATTTTTTCCATGATATATACATAATGTTTTAAAAATGATATATAATGTGTAAACAATTGACATTAAAATATTTTGCATAACATGTATATATTAAAATGTTTTTTTATTATTAACATATTTTTAAGTATATGTCAATATTAATTCGTATTAAAATATTTTATCAATAATCAAATTAAAATATTTAAACATCTTACACATTTTTTAAACTTCTAATTACTTTACAACTTATTCATTTTTTTTAATTATTATTATAGCCAACATTATTTTTTTATTATTTTTATTTTAAAAAGGAATGGAGTAACGGAAAAAATTACACATCTCCCTCATACTGGGTTGTATAATGAGCCTCTCGACTCAATAAATAAAATATTAGTCATTTTTTTAATAACTTAAAATAAATCTAGTCAACATAATTTGTATTTACATTATAATTGTTAAAAAAGGTTGGTAGTTATATAAATGGGTTTGTAAAATTTGTAGTAGATATATATATAGCGGGTACTTAGATTTGTATTAAAAAGCTGGAAAATGAAGTTCAATGCCATTTACAATCATAGTTTCCATCACCCATACGCAAAAACCATATTAGTTTTCCTTTGAGTTTCCTATTGCAGTGGGTATGCTTAGTTATCCTATTCTTGATACTGAGCATAAACTCTACAAAATTTTCCATGGAGTAATATATATTTATAGAATTCCATGAAAATATTTTTAATGGTACTTGATTGGTTGCCCTGTTGATTGGCTCATCATTCTCCTTACTAAGCATTGTTCTCTGTAATTTCAAGCCCGTCTCCTTCGCTCCCTACTCCATGTATTCCTTTGCATCCCACTCAAATAATCCCCCCCTGGTCTTTAACATTAACACTTCATACTCTAGTCGAAGTAAACAATGCTCTGCTTTAGTGTTCATCCACTCCATCTTGCATTATGTTGCCACTGCTTTGTCATTTTTCTAATGCTATAATAGATCCAACCTCATATCCATCATCTCGTACATTCCCAAAAGGTGTTTAAATATTTTTTCATATGCTTTCCTCCAATGCCCAGCTTCCAAATAATTCCAACAAGTCAATTACTACTAGACATTCTAGATTTATAGCCTTCCCTTGTTCTCTGGCATGGATTCCTCTCTTAATCAACATTAAGTCTGGGGGAGGGAGTGTTGCCATTTATTATTCCCTTGACTTCAATATCTACTTTGAATTAATGCATTATGAGTCGATGAACATCTACTCTCTCATACTACACCTTTACAAAAGCCTTCGAGATTTTATTTCTTGCCACATTTCAAATTCGTATCTCAAGCTATTTACTTGGCATTGCATGCATTGGCCTAAGTGGAGGGCAACTTGTGATCTATGCTTCCCTCTTGGGATTTCTTCTAGATGGTCCTTGATCCTACTTCCCTTTAATTCTCTTGTCAGTGAATGTGACTTGATCAAGCTCCCTAGATTTCCCATTAAATACCTTGGATTTTGGATTGGCTCCCAACTTCATTCTCCATTATGCAATAATAACTCCCCTTAATCCATTCGCGCACCCAGGTTTGTTAAGCTATCGGCCTTTGCATTATGTTGTCTATGAATGTGGACAAGTTGGATATCCTCTAAGTGATTTCCCAATATGGCTATTCTCATAACAGTGGGAGGAAAGAAATGTTGTTGTCTTGGGATGGCATTTGAAACCTATTGGGTGGTCAACATTGAGTCTCCCAATATTACCAGTATTTTGAAATACCACTCCTTTGCTAGCTCCAAGTCTTTCCATAATGCCTAGGACTCTGACTGGTTATTCGTTGCATATCCGAGTCCCTAATTGAAGGGAAATTCCAGGTGTTCACTAGGGCTAAATAATTCCCCTCCAGCTCCTACAACCCCAGGGCTCCCTTTGGAGGCTACATCAAAACTCAAAATTGGGTTGCATTGTCTGTTCTTCCATGTCCAAAATTCATGTCCTTCAATGTCTGAAATTAATCTTCTACCACACTTAAACTATTGAATAGATTACTCCAAGATCATAGAATGGGTTTGTAAAATTGATTGTGAGCCTTTGGATAAATTATCCATTAATCCTCCTCCACCATTTGATTAACCAAATCCTTCCTTTTTAATCCTCTTTCCCCCATATGCTCTGCCAAAAAGAAATGTGCTTTAGAAACTACTCTATGAATATATGACATCTGGTATTTGAATATCACCTCCTTTCATTCCATCCATATCATCCAACATAAAAACTTTGGCAATGAACACCAAGTTCTTTTTCCTGCTGAGGATTTAATCGTCTCATTGAGAATTTCATTCCTCCAGGTCTCAAACATCTCTATCTAGTTCATTGGGTTGATTTCTAGTGTACATACTTTCTCAAAGGCCAGTTTCCACACTTCCATCAAGAAGATTCATCTTTGAAATAAGTGGGGAGTCATCTCCTCTGCTGCCTTACAAAGGTCACACCAAGATGAGCCTTGTATATTCCCCCTGCAAAAATTCTCTGTTGTGTGGATATTATAGTGAATGAGGACCCAAAAAAATTCATTTATTATGGCTATCACATATCCTTTAAATCATCTTCCATATTCTCTTAATAGGAGGTCGAGGAAGAAAATTAATTAAAAGATTATAACAATCTTTGACTGAATGCTTATGCGATTTTATTTTTTCTCATGTTCTTGAAATGAGGGAACCGGGAGAGAGAGGTGCTAGGAATTTCAGAAGGGATATGAAACAAATCCAAAGACCTGGTAGATGGGTGGGGAGGTCTGGGCACTGCCACCCCAACCAAGCCCTAGTTGGGTCCCAATGAGAGATGTCTTGTATTAGAGTGAGACCATTTCCTTTCATCCAATCTACTAGGGGCCTATTCTCTTCCTGATCCAATTATATCAAGCTTTTCAAAATCATTATCCTTCCAAAGGTTGCTACATATTGAATTCCATACTGTCCAACCCAAATTTTGTATAATCGTCAGAGTTGTTGCTTTGCATAGGAACCAAATTTCGGACCCCTTACCTTCCCATCACATATTCTATGCCCTTAATATATTGCTCTTGTTGAAATATTTCCTAACACTTCCTTCCACTGACTATTAGAGTCTGAGATTAGATTCCACACCAATTTAGTTGCTTTTCATATGCACCACATTTCAGACACGTTACCTTCCAATCACATATTTTATGCCTTTAATATAGCGACTCTTGTTGAAATATTTCCTAAGAAACACTTCCTTCCACCAACTATTAGAGTTTGAGATTATATTCCACACCAATTTGGCTCCTAAGGAGAGATTCATATACAATGGATCTTTGATTCCTAAGCCTTCTTTTTCAAGTTACATTCGGACTACATTCTAGTTGATCAAATGAAACTTCTTTTCACTATATTTCCCTCCTTTCCATAATAATTTCTCAATCAAGGAACTCATTTGAAGGAGAACACCTTTTGGTGCTAGTATCCTAGAACCTAAATATATTGGAAGGGCAGATAGAACCACTTTTATCAAAACCAACTTACTAAGAAAATTCAACCACCTTGCTCCCAATCCTTGGATTCTCTTATATAATTCTTGTAATATGCCCTCCCAGTATTATATGTGGAGCTTAGAGATATAGGGATTCCAAGGTATTTTAAGGAATTCCACATGGTTTTGACCAAGAACCCCAATGCTACTGTAAGCTCTTGCAATGTGGAATCCGAGCAGTTCCACCCATAGAGTTGACTTTTCTGTTTGTTGACCTATCCTTCTGACAACTCCAAATACTCATACGGAACAAATATGAACCTTTTTTCTATAATTTTGGAGGCTCCTTCCAAATATATTTTATTTTCTAAAAATTAAGAATAATTAATACTCTTGACATTTCTAGAAATATTGATCCTTGACAGGGAAACTTGTCTTCTTTCCTTTTCGAGTTCCCTACTAAGACTTTCAACAACCATAATGTACAATAAGGGTGACAATGGAAAACCTTGTTTCAGACCCCTCGAGGCTTTGAAGGAGTTTGTTCTCTCGTTTATTAGTAGAGTAATCGAGGGAGAGTTTATGAAATATTTATCAAGGAAATAAATTGTATACATAACCCTAGCTTTTCTAGAATATGAAATAGGAAGGAGTGACTCACCCGGTCAAAGAAATTTTCCATATCTAGGATAATAACAAAACATGGTTCTCCTACTTCCTTTCTTGAACACATAACTTCTTGGAATAGAATTATATTATATAAAATATATATTTTCTTGAGGAAAACTCCCTAGTTCTCTGAAATGATTCTTAGAGGAATCTTCTTTAGCTTGTTAGCAATTATCTTGGTAATAATCTTGTATGAGGAATTGTAAACAGATATTGGTCGGAGGAGATAAAAGTTTAATGGGTTGGTCTCTTTCGGGATGAGTGTCAGGAAGGAGGAGTTTGTGCTCCCACCTACCTTTCCCTTTCCGCATGACCAATTTAGCATCCTAAGGAGGCCTTTCTTTCTTTCATTCTAGCACTAGCTTAGATCCATCTTAACTCCAGATCTATAAAGTGCCGAGAGGGATCAAATTTCTCGAGGTACAAGCCTATTTTTTGTGTGAAAAACATGAGGAAAGGTTTTCACCTCGAGAGATTTGATCCCTGTTAGCGCTTGATAGATCCAGAGTTAAGATGGATCTAGGCTAGTTTTAATCGTGTGTGGCCAAGGAAAATCTATCGAACATATGATTAATTTGATCAATAATATGTACATACATCTAATATTAATACAATCATTTTATGTATGATAATCTGGTAATTTTAATTTTAAATTTTCTTTGTTACCTTAGTTTGTTGAGATAATAGATATTGTTAATAACTTTAATGATAAAAAATGATGAAATAAAATTTTTGAATGCAAAAGGACAATGTAATAGTGCTGAATGATAGAGAATGTGAATAATAAGAATTAAAACAATTACAAAGAGTATTCATTGTGATCAATCTCAAAATATTTTCTTCTACTATTCTTATTCTCACCTTTGTTAGCTTTTTAATATTTTCATATGGATTATATAAAAATGACACTTAAAATTGTAAACCATTTAAATATTTAGCTCGTGCTATTGTACTAAACATCATACATTGTCTCTCTTTCTCTCCACTATTAATAGGTTGAATTACTATAACAAAAAATCAAAGTATGTTGTCAATAATTTATTCTGCTTACACTAAAATCAATGCACATTGTTGACCCGATCACTTTAAAATTAATGTACCATCATACATCCAATTACATAAAATTATAAGTCAACGTCTACACTGAAATCAATGCATCTAATGCAAGAAATCAATCATGATTATAAAAAAACATCTACACTGAAATAAATTCTATCTAATGCAAGTAATCAAATAGGATTAGAAATCAACATCTACACTAAAACAATGCATCTAGTGCAAGTAAGAAAATAAGATTAGAAACCAAAATCTACACTAAAATCAATGCATCTAGTGAAAAAAATCAAATATGGTTAGAAATCAGCATCTACACTGAAATCAATGCATTTATTGCAAGCAATCAAATAGGATTAGAAATCAACTACATTGGAATCAATACATCTAGTGCAAGCAATCAAATATAATTAGAAATCAACATCTACAGTGAAATTAATGAATCTAGTGCAAGCAATCAAATAGGATTAGAAATCATCATCTACACTGAAGTCAATGCATTTAGTATGAGAAATAATATTGGATTATAAATCATCTAAATTCAAATCAACACATCTAGTGCAAGAAGTTAAATATAATTAGAAATCGAAATCTACACTAAAATCGATGCATCTAGTGCAAGCAATCAAATAGGATTAGAAATCACTATCTACATTGAAATCAATGCATCTAGTGCAAGAAATATTCTTCCCCCTCTCCCCCATCCAATTCCATCTCTTTCCCTCCCTCTCTCCACTGCCTCACATCCTCTCTCTTCCTTCCTCTCTCTCCCTTTCTTTCCCATCTCTCTCTCTCTCTCTCTCTATCTCTCTCTCTCTCTTCACCCTCCAAATATGTTACTATATCCCCCCCTCTCTCCTTCTCTCCTTCCTTCTCTCCATCTCTCCATATTTGTCTCTTTATTTCACCCCAAAACATACACACTCTCTCTCCATATCTCCTTATTTGCCTCTATCACACCCGAAAAAATACATAGTTTATCTCCATATATCCCTTGCTAATCCCTCTCTCTCACCACTTCTCACTCTCTATGTCCTCTTATTCCATCCCTCTCTCCCCCTCCAAATCTATCTTTCTATCCATATCTCTCTCCTCCTATCTCTCTCCCTCTCTCCTCCTCTATCTCATCCTCCCTCTCTCTTCCCCCATCTCTCTCTCTCTACCTTTTCCCTCCAATTTTCTCTCTTCCTCCATCACTCTCTTTCTCTCTCTCTCTTCCCTTGAATCCTCTCTCTTCCCCCATATATCTATCTCTCTCTCTCAAAATATACACTAAAATCAATGAATATAGTGCAAGAAATCAAATAGGATTAGAAGTCACCACCCACATTAAAATCAATGCATCTAGTGCGAGAAATATTATTCCCTCTCTCCCCCCTCAAACTCAATACCTATTTCCCTCCCTCTCTTCCTTCCTCTATATCCCACATCTCTCTCTCTCTCTCTCTCTCTCTCTCTCTCTCTCTCCAACTCTGTTACAATATCCCCCCCTCTCTCTCTCCAACTCTATTACTATATCCCTCCCTCTCTCCTTCTCCCCCCCTTTCCCTCCATCTCCTTTTATTTTTCTCTTTATCTCACCCCGAAACATACACATTTTCTCTCCATTTATCCCTTGTCACTCCATCTCTCTCTCCACTTCTCTTTCTCTTTGTATGTATTCTTCCCTCCCTATCTCCCCCTCCAACTACATCCCTCTATCCCTCCCTCTCTCCTTCGATCCCCCTTTGTCTATCCTCCTCTCTCTCAAATCCTCTATCATGTCCTTCCTCTCTCTCCCTTTCTCTCCCACCTCTCTCTCTCTCTCTCTCTCTCTCTCTCTCTATTTTCCCTAAAACCCTCTCTCTTCCCCCATCTCTCTCTCTCTCTCTCTCTCTCTCTCTCTCTTACATTTAGAATACATTCCAATTGATCAAATGAAACGTCTTTTCACTATATTTCCATCCTTTCCACAAGAATTTATGAATCAAGGAACTCATTTGAAGGAGAACACCTTTTGATGCTAGCATACTATAACCTAAATATATTGGAAGGGACGATAGAAACACTTTTATAAAAACTAACTTTCCAGGAAAATTCAACCACCTCACTCCCCATCCTTGGATTATCTTATAGAATTCTTGCAATATGTCCTCCCATTATTAGATGTGGAGCCTATAGATATATGGATTCCAAGGTATTTGAAGCAATTACACATGGCTTTGACCAAGAACCCCAACACTGCTGTGAGCTCTTGAAATGTGGAATCCGAGCAGTTCCACCCATAGAGTTCACTTTTCTGTTTGTTGACTTGTCCTTCTAACAACTCCAAATATTCATCCAGTACAAATATGAACCTTTTATCTATGATTTTGGAGGATACTCGCAACAATATTGTATTGTATATAAATTAAAAACGATTAATACTCTTGACATTTCTAGAAATAATGATCCTTGGCAGGGAACCTAGTCTTCATTCCTTTTCAAGTTGCCTACTAATACTTTCAACCACCATAATGTACAATAAGGGTGACAATGGAAAACATTACTTCAGACCCCTCTAGGCTTTGAAGGAGTTTGGTCTCTTGTTTAGTAGCAGAGTAATCGAGGGAGAGTTATGAAAGATTTTATCTAGGAAATAAATTGTATACATAACCCTAATTTTTCTAGAATATGAAATAGGAAGGGGTGACTCACCTAGTCAAAGGAATTTTCCATATCTAGGTTAGTAACAAAACATGGTTCTCATGCTTCCTTTCTTGAGTGCATTAATTCTTGGACTAGAATTATATTATCTAAAATAAATATTTTCTTTAGGAAACCTCCCTAGTTCTCCGAAATGAGTCTTAGAGGAATCTTCTTTAGCCTGCTAGAAATTATCTTGGTAGTAATCTTGTATGAGGAATTATGAAGAGATATTGGCTGGAGGAGCGAAAATTTTATTTGGTTGGTTTCTTTCACGATGATTGTCAGGAAGGAGGAGTTTTTTTCTCCCACCTACCTTTCCATTTCCCCATGACCAATTTAGCATCCTAAGGAGGCATTTATTTATTTCATTCTAGCACCAACCTAGATCCATCTTAACTCCAGATCTATTAAGAACTGAGAGGGATCAAATCTCTCGAGGTGGAAACCTATTTTTTATTTGCAAAACATGAAGAAATGTTTTCACCTCTAGAGATTTGATCCCTGTTGGTGGTTGATAGATCCAGAGTTAAGATGGATCTAGGCTGGTTTCAGTCATGTGCGGCCAAGGACAATCTATCGAACATATGATTAATTTTATCAATAATATGTGAATACATATAAGATTAATATAATAATTTTATATATGCTAAATATGTCTGATATTTATCTAGTCATTTAATTTTAAATTTTCTTATTTACCTCAGTTTGTTGATATGATAGATATTTTTAATAACTTTAATGACAAAAAATGACGAAATAAAAATTTTGAATGCAAAGTGACAATGTAATAGTGCTGAATGATAGAAAATGTGAATAATAAGAATGCAGAAAATTACAAAGAGTATTCATTGTGATCAATCTCAAACTATTTTCTTCTACTATTCTTATTCTCACCTTTGTTAGTTTTTTCATCTTTTCATATGGATTATATGAAAATGACAGTTGAAACTGTAAACCATTTAGATATTTAGCTCACTCTATTGTACTAAACATCATACCTTGTCTCTCTTGCTCTCCACTATAAATAGGTTGAATTACTATAATACAAAAATCAATGTACATTGTCAATAATTTGTTTTGATTGCACTAAAATCAATGCACATTGTTGATCCAATCATTTTAAAATTAATGTACCATCATACATCTAATTACATCAAATTAGAAGTCAACGTCTACACTGAAATCAATGCATCTAATGCAAGAAATCAAACAAGAATAGAAAACAACATCTACATGGAAATAAATTCATCTAATGCAAGTAATCAAATAGGATTAGAAATCAACATCTACACTGAAATAAATTCATCTAGTACAAGTAAGAAAATAAGATTGGAACCAAAATCTACACTGAAATCAATGAATCTAGTGCAAACAATCAAATAGGATTAGAAATCAGCATCTACACTAAAATCAATGCATTTAGTGCAAGAAATCAAATAGGATTAGAAATAATCTACATTGAAATCAACGCATCTAGTGAAAGAAGTAAAATATAATTAGAAATCAACATCTACAATGAAATTAATGCATCTAGTTCAAGCAATCAAATGGGATTAGAAATCATCATCTACATTGAAATCATTGCATTTAGTGTGTGCAATCATATTGGATTAGAAATTATCTAAATTGAAAACAATGCATCTAGTGAAAGCAATTAAATATAATTAGAAATCAAAATCTATAATAAAAGCAATGCATCTAGATAAAGCAATCAAATAGGATTAGAAATCACCATCTACACTGGAATCAATGCATCTAGTGCAAGAAATATTCTTCCCCCTCTCCCCCATCCAATTCCATCTCTCTTTCCCTCTCTCTCTTCATTGTCTCACATCCTCTCCCTTCCTTCCTCTCTCTCCCTTTATTTCCCACCTCTCTCTCTCTCTCTCTCTCTCTCTCTCTCTCTCTCTTTATTCACCCTCCAACTTTGTTACTATATCCCTCCCTCTCTCCTTCTCTCCCTCCTCTCCATATCTTCTTCTTTGCCTCTTTATCTCACCCCAAAACATACACACCCTCTCTCCATATCTCCTTATTTGTCTCTATCTCACCCCAAAACATACATACTTTATCTCCATCTATCCATTGCCAATCCCTCTCTCTCACCACTTCTCACTCTCTATGTCCTCTTCTTCCCTCCCTCTCCCCCCCTCCAACTCTATCTTTCTATCCATATCTCTCTCTTCCTATCTCTCTCCCTCTCTCCTCCTCTCTATCATCCTTCCTCTCTCTCCTTTTCTCTCCTACTTCCCTCTCTCTTCCCCCGCTTCTCTCTCTCCCACTTTGCCCTCCAATTTTCTCTCTTCCCCCATCACTCTCTCTCTCTCTACCCTTGAATCCTCTCTCTTCCCCCATCTCTCTATCTCTCTCTCAACATCTACACTAAAATCAATGAATCTAGTGAAAGAAATCAAATACGATTAGAAGTCACCACCCACATTTAAATAAATGCATCTAGTGCAAGAAATATTCTTCCCTCTCTCCCCCCTCAAACTCCATACCTCTTTCCCTCCCTCTCTCCACTCTCTCACATTCTCTCTCTCTTCATTCCTCTCTCTCCCACCTCTCTCTCTTCCTCTCTCTCTCTCTCTCTCTCTCTCCAACTCTGTTACTATATCCCTCCCTCTCTCCTTCTCCCCCACTTTCCCTCCATATCTCCTTATTTTTCTCTTTATCTCACCCCCAAACATACACACTTTCTCTTCATTTCTCCCTTATTTCTCCCTCTCTCTCTCTCCACTTCTCACTCTACGTATGTATTCTTCCCTCCCTATCTCCCCCTCCAACTGCATCCCTCTATCCCTTCCTCTCTCCTCCTATCTCCCTTCATCTCTCCTCCTCTCTCTCAAGTCCTCTATATCGTCCTTCCTCTCTCTCCCTTTCTCTCCTCTCTCTCTCTCTAATCGTCTCTCTTCCACCATAATTCTCTTCCTCCCTCTCAAGTCCTCTATCGCATCCTTCCTCTCTCTCTCTCTCTCTCTCTCTCTCTCTCTCTACCATCCTCTCTCTCTCTCTCTCTGTTCCCCCCCCCAACCCTCTCTCTTCCCTCATCACTCTCTCTCTCTTACATTCAGACTACATTCCAGTTGATCAAACGAAACTTATTTTCACTATATTTCCCTCCTTTCCACAAGAATTTATGAATCAAGGAACTCATTTTAAGGACAACACCTTTTGGTGCTAGCATCCTAGAACCTAATATATTGGAAGGGTTGATAGAACCACTTTTATCAAAACCGAGTTGACAGGAAAGTTCAACCACCTTGCTCCCCATCCTTGGATTCTCTTATAGAATTATTGCAATATTTCCTCCTAGTATTATATGTGGTGCCTAGAGATATAGGGGTTCCAAGTTATTTTAAGGAATTCCACATGGTTCGGACAGAGAACCCCAAAACTGTTGTGAGCTGTTGCAATATGGAATCTGAGAAGTTCCACCCATAGAGTTGACTTTTCTATTTGTTGACCTGTCCTTCTGATAACTCCAAATACTCATCCAGAAAAAATTTGAATCTTTTAGCTATTATTTTGGAGGCTCCTCCCAAAAATATTATATCTTCTACAAATTAAGAATGATTAATACTATGGACATTTCTAGAAATACTAATCCCTAACAGGGAGCCTAGTATTATTCCCTTTTCAAGTTTCCTATCGAGACTTTAAACCACCGTAATGTACAATAAGGGTGAAAATGGAAAACCTTACTTCAGACCCCTCGAGGCTTTGAATAAGGAGGTTGGTCTCTTTTTTAGTAGAAGAGTAATTGAGGGAGACTTTATGAAAGATTTTATCCAAGACATAAATTGTATACATAACCCTAACTTTTCTAGAGTATGAAATAGGAAGGAGTGACTCACTCAGTCAAAGGAATTTTTCATATCTAGGTTAATAAAAAAACATGGTCCTCTTGCTTCCTTTATTGAGTGCATTACTTCTTGGACTAGAATTATATTATCTAAAAGATATCTTTGCCAGAGGAAACCTCCCACGTTCTCCAAAATAAGTCTTGGAGGAATCTTCTTTAGCTTGCTAGCAATCATCTTGGTAATAATCTTGTTTGAGGAATTGCAAAGAGATATTGGCCGGAAGAGTTTATTAGGTTGGTCTCTTTCGGGATGAGTGTCAGGAAGGAGGAGTTTCTACTCCCACCTACCTTTCCCTTTCCCCATTTCCAATTTACCATCCTAAGGAGGCCTATATTTATTTCATTATACCATAATCTATAAAATCTAATGGGAAAAATATATTTCTTAGGAGTGTTATCTAGATCCATACTCCATATGGCCTCTATCACCTCATGTTCTTCTATATTCCTTACTAGGCTTTGATTCTTCTCTTCATATATTTCGAGAGTGAATTTTCTTAGGAAACTATTTCCCTTCTCCAAATTTAATACACCATCTACATTATAGAGTGTTTGGAAACAGGTTAAGGCTTCCTGATTCATTTCTAAAAAGGAAGTGATCCTTCCCTTTCCTTCCATTGTTATTTCCCTAACCCTATTTCTCACTTCCTGGGATTTGAATTGCTTTTGGAAGTAAGTTGTGTTCCTGTCCCCAACCTTTAGCCATATACTTATTTATTTTATTAACTAATACTCCTATTTCTTGCATTCCTAGTAGTATTGTGCGTTGAGCTCCTTTTCCCTTTCTAGATGATTATTGAATATTTCACAATTCTCCATAGTTTTAATAGGCTTCAATTCTTGCAATATGCTTTCCTTATTTTTTCCCCGAGAAGTGAAGGAGTCTCTAGCCCATTGCTATAGTACTCTTTTAAGTTTTAACCTCCTTTAACTTTGAATCCCATATGTCAAATGATGGTGATCCTGTTATATTCATATTCCAGGCCCTATTAATTATCTCCCTCAACCCATCTTCTCGCATCCAAACTAGGCTGAATCTGAAGGTGATCGAGCCCAAGTCTTCTCCTTTCTCCATTTTCAACTTGATTGGTCAATCATTTGATTCTTCTTGAGGCAGAATCTCTGAGAATGAATCTAGACCCAATAATATCCATGAGTTGTGTATTAAGAGTCCATCTAGTCTTGCCGTTATATGAGCTCCTCAACACCTTTGATTGGACCATGTGTATCACCCTTTTTGCAGTTTTATATCTATCAAATACCATTCTAGCATCAGATCCTCTAGAATTTCATTGAATGGATCTCATATTAGTGACCCCCCCTTCTTTTCTTGTGAGACATTGTTGACTTAAAGTCCCCTCCTACTATGGAATTTGGATTCCAATGTGTCTACTTTAAATTATATAATATTATTACATAATTATGTCTTTTCAACATATATGACAAGAGATCATATGTTAACGAGTTGTATTCTTTCCCCAATTCTTATTTCTTCGAATTCCACTGCTATCCAGTTCGTTGTCGATTGAGTCACAGTGGTTATGAACACCTTTGGATCCTAGAAGTTTCTCAGTCCACCGAATGCTCCCCTTGAGCTCTAGGTCAACCCTCTGATATCTCTCCAAAAAGTCATGGAGGATGCCATAATTTCTTCATACTTCGTTTCTTGCAAGAAAACCACTGAATGTCTGTGCAATTTTATCAAATACTTTATTGCATGGGATTTTCTGGGGCCTCCAATTCCCCTTACATTCCATGATAATATATTCATCATTTCCTATTTGGAGTATGGGGTTTCCTTAATTATTGATTTTATATGAATGTTATTATTTTTATTTGTTAACAATGATATATATATATACACTAGTGAGAGGTATAAATTTTTTAGAGTGTAATATTTGAAGAACGGTTTTTTTTTGGGGAGAGATTTGATTTATTTAGGTGCTAAATTAAGATGTATCTATGTTGGTTATACACTCACAATGTGTCACAATCTATGTTGAGCATAAAAGGAATTCTACATCTTAGTTCATTTTGAATAACAATGTTTAGCCATAATTTTCTTTTAATTTTCATTATTTTTCATATCATACAAATATTTGACATTAAAATATTTTATTTAATATGGACATTGAATTATTTTATTTATTACTACATTGTCATTCTTTTTTGTTATGAATATATTTTTAAATTAATTACACATATTTTTCATTTTGAGTAATAATCCAATAACATTTGTTAACCACACTTTTTTTTATCAAATTTTTTATATACTATATATTTAATTGACATTAAAATATTTTATTTAATATAGGTATTAATTTTTTTATTTATGACTACATTGTCCACATTAAAATATTATTTTATTATTAATATATTTTAAATATAAAAGTCATTCATATGCAAAATAGAATATATATATATTTGTTTTGTTTTTGTAATTAATATATTTTAAATGATATGTGAAATCCATATCAATCATTAAAGAAATTATATATCTTCTTCATACTTTAATATAGATAACACCTATCAATGGAATTAGAAATATAATTTTTTCTCTTACATGCACGTTTGAGATTAAAATATTTTACTTAATTGCATATCAAACTTTGTTATTAATATTTTCTTAAATGTTACATATCCACTCTCTATTAAGAATCAAATAAATTAAACATGTACAACATATTAAGAAATATAAAGTAATTAAAATATCTTTTTTATAAATTGATATGAAATATAAATGATTTTATTTCCACTCCCTATTAAGAATCAAATAAATTAGACATGTACAACATATTAAAAAATATAAAGTAATTAAAAATAGATATGTTTTTATTATATATAATTGATATAAAATATAAATGGTTTTATTTAAGGTGGATAAGAAATATGAAGTAATTGAAGTATCTCTTCTATATATTTATATATAATTTATAAAAAATATAGATTATGTTAAGGTGAATGTTAATTTATTATTATTATTATTATTATAATAAAATATATAAAGTTAATAATAAATTATATAAAATACATGATATTGAATATTTAATTTAAACTCCTAATATTTGAATACTTGTAAACAGTAAAAGAGTTATACATTTCTTTATATTTTATTTTAAAATATTTTTTTAGCATCAATATTAATTTTTTTTTAATCTTTAGATGTATAAATATAAAGTTGATTTTAAAATTTTATATATTAAAATATATGAAAATATTAATATTCACATATTTTATTTAAAACATATATTTTAATAACATAAAATAGATATTCAAATAATTATTTTATATAGCAAAAAAAATTATATATATTTTTATATATTTTTAAAATTTGTTTAATAAATTCAAAATATCAACTTATCTAAATATTTACTGTAAAGTTTATTATGAAAAATTCAAACATGAAATCAAAGACAACCTAAGAAAAACAACTAGTCTCACTTGGTCTCAAATATTATATATAATTGATAAAAAACATACGTTATCTTATTTAAGGTGGATGTTTATTTTTATTTTTTTATAATAAAAGATATAAGGTTAACAATAAATTATATAAAATACATAAAAGATATAAGGTTAACAATAAATTATATAAAATACATGATATTGAATATTTTATTTAAACTCCTAATATTTGAATACTTGTAAATAGTAAAAGAATTACACATTTCTTTATATTTTATTTTAAAATATTTTTTTAGTATTAATATTTTTTTTATTTTTTTTATTTTTTTTATCTTTAGATGTATAAATATAAAGTTGATTTTAAAATTTTATATATTAAAATATACGAAAATATTAATATGAAAATATTTTATTTAAAACATATATTTCAATAAAATAAAATAGATGTTCAAATAATTTTAAATAGCAAAAAAAATGATATATATTTTTATATCTTTTTTTAAATTTGTTTAATAGATTCAAAACATCAATCTATTTAAATATTTACTGTAAATTTTATTATGAAAAATTCAAACATGAAATCAAAGACAACTTAAGAAAAACAACTAGTCTCACTTGGTCTCAAATATTATATAATTAAGTTTATATGTATTTAGGTTTTAAATTCTAGATTTTTTGAACATAGTTTTGATTATGATGATGATGGTGGTTAACATCTATTGAGACCAAATTTTAGTTTATTGGACCTAAAAAAACAAATTATTTAGTTTGTTTTAAAATTATACTCTTATGCTCAAAAAAACGGAGAGAAAAGCATCTTGAACTCACTATAATTTTGACATATTAAAAAAAATAACAATACATTGACATACAACTATAGAAATTAACCTCTCTATTGTATACAAATATGTACTTGTACAACTAATGTTTATGTTTCCAAAACCATTATCCAATTATTTTTATTTTAATCAAAGTTCGAAAGGTAAATTATCACTTTGGATAAAGGATATATATATTGTAATTAAAGACCTTCTAATATATATTTGTACGATTAATGTTTGTGTTTCCAAAACCATTATCCTATTATGTTTATTTTAATTTAAGCAAAGTTCGAAAGGTAGATTTTCTCTTTGGATAAAGGGGATACATATTGTAATTGAAGACCTTTACTATAGACGGTTATATTTTAATCAACTAACCACAATTCTATCACGTAATAATTTTATATAAAATAGATGTAATTTAAGATAACTAAATTATAAGTATTAATTTTATTTATAGGTGTGAGAAATTATGTTTGGATTTTGGAAATAAAGGAGGACTTGAATATGAAATAAAATTAAATTATTACACTAAGTTATTTATGGAAATCGAGCTAGGTAAGGGGAAAAATAGTCATTCTTTTGAGGAAATATTAAAAATGGAAATAATGTAATTAAATGTGTATTATGATAGTTAAGAAATTTAGTAGTTATATCAATGTATTTGTTGGTTTTGTAGTAATTATACCGTGATAGTATTATTAAGAGGTGTATTTCATATATATATATATGGATTAAATTTTTTAAAATACAAATTATTTTTAGAATGTATATTTTGAAGAAAGTTTTTACTTTAAAAGATATTTGATCATTTTGAGAGCTTAATAAATCTAAGGTTAAGATGGATTTATGTTGATTTTACATATAGATAATGTGTGAGAATCCATGTTGTTCATAAAAAGAGTTATACATATCCTTTATTTTGGACAACATATCAATAAAATGTTTTAACCATAAGAATTTTTTAATTTCAAATACTTTACACATCATACAAATAATGAACAAATAATGAACATTGAAATATTTTATTCGATATGAGTATTGAATTGTTTTATTTATGACTACATTATCTACATAAGAAAAACATTTTTTTATTAATATATTTTTAAATTAAATAAAAATATTTTTCATTTTGAATAACAAACCAATACAATGTTTTAACCATACTTTTTTTTATAAATTATTATATATATATTATACATTTAATTGAAATTAAAATATTTGATTCAATATAGGTTTTAACTTTATTTATTTTTAGTTTATGGCTATATTGTACACCTTAAAATATTTTTTTTTTATTAATATATTTTTAAATATATGTCACATTAATATTGTAAAGCATAACACATATATCCAAGTAATATGATCACCTTATACATATACATTGATGTTTTTTTTTTTTAAATGACATGTCAAACCCAATTTAACCATATCATACTTTAAATTGGAAAGCACATGTCAATGGAATCTTAAATATCTCTCTTACACACACATTTGACATCAAAATATTTTACTCCATATGCATATCAAATTTCGTTATTAATATTTTTTAATTATCACATATCCACTAATCAAATAAAAGAAACATGTACAACATACTAAGAAGCATGAGGTAATTGAAATATCTATAAAGTGGATATTAAAATATTTTATACGGTCAAAAATAAAATATTTTTCTTTTTTCTCCCTCTATATTTGAAGTTGATATTTTTTTGTTGTAAATTGACGATTTCAATTAATTGTTCAAATGGTTACATCATGGTTTTATCACTGTAAAAATGTCTTTATCCTCCTTCCAACCAAACATGTTTGCTTGGAGATATTAGAAAAAAAATATAGACAAAAGCAAAATGAAACTACAAGATGTCAACCACGGTAGACATAACTCACCCAAAATCTTCAACATTCCCTGGAACTGGGGCACCCAGATCATCAACTGGTGGCAGAGGTTGGTGAAAGGCCTTATGAACATGTGCTTCATTATGTTCCAGAAGACCCTCCAAGCGGTCCTGTCCACCTTGAACCCACCTTTGTACACGACAGAGAGAAATCAATCTTACTAAAATATGCTATTGGTTGTGTTGTAAGTCATTCATGAAAGAAATAAATTCATAATGGTTTTCATGCCTATCTCTTCCTAATTTCCCAACCATCTACATAATGTGCCTCAATTATGCTTTAAGAGGATCGAAAGAGGGTGTGGCGGCAGGGGGAGGTCCATCCTGCCAGGGGAACCGACCGACTACTTGACTTCCCCCTCTAGATATATCCTCTCACCCTATTGCATGGTGCCAATACAATGTTGTACGACACCTTGAAGCACCTGTCCCCTTTGTCATGACATAGACCCCCCAAGCCACCACCAAACTCATATTCCACATGGACCACACTCCACAGACTTGAACCAAATCTCACCATAGACCACTGAATCTACAAGCCAACAATACCGCACTGCCAACATGCCCCTTCCCCCCTTCTGCTCCAACCTTACAAGCAAGGAAAATTTTAGTGGCTAATATTCATAGGTGGGATAATTTTCCATTATTTTTCAAGAAAAAGATTCGTTAATTTTCCATTTTTTCTAAAAACAATTCACCCAAAATTTATAGTATGATATTATTTTACCCTTAAAATCACCAAAATTTTATGGGAGACTATATAAAATCATCAGGAATTTGAATATTTTGACAAGGATATCAATTTTTTTTTATAATTTTCATATTAAGGACTAGTGAGATTCGCTAAGGTTTCTAAAATTCAAGATAAATTTCCATTGCTAAAATTTTCTTTGCTTACAAGCTTCCCTCCACTCCGATGATCTCGAGAGAATATACCCAACACCACGTGAGGCAACATCCACTCCTAAAGCCACTAGGTCTCCACCACATAGACCTCCACTCCTTTAATGGAAATCCACCCCAAATTGGGTTCCCCTTTAGGTCCAAATCCCACTCAAGGGTTTCCAAAACTAGTTTTAACAATAAAAGAACCCACCACTCTGCACTCCTCACCCACAACTCCAACAGAGGCATAAAAATAGGCAATGAATAGTCCCTCGCTGAAAAGAAACACAAATACAAAAATACAAAACCATACTATCCTACATGCTTTGTTGACCAACTCTCGCATCACCTAGCAAAGCACCCTAACCTCCAATGTCACGTGAATTACATCATTCCACCCTAGTCCAGGGTCCCAAGAAAAAACCAACAAAGCCTCCGACCACGCCATCGTCTATGGTCATAAAGAAACAACGTCGCTTGGCACCTAAGAGTACAGTGTGGCCAAGAAAATGGCCACCCTGCACAAAAGAGACACTATCACCCTCCACATCCCCCTCTATCATTTCCCGTAGCTCCCAAATGAGAGGAGGAACTGAGCAGATAGCCACTATAAAATAAATACCCTCCAAAAATTTCACGAGGATGATGCCAAGTGACCTAGTCATATCAAATGTCTTCAGCATAAATGACACATGTAGGGACATTAACATCCCCAAATCTTCCTTCTTTCCATATATCACCCCCAATAGATGTATGAAGTTGATATTTAAATATATAAAATTTTGTTATTAACATTGTAAAACGCATAAAACATACTAATAAGTATGAAATAACTGAAGTAACTCTATGATATTAAATATACAATTATTTTATTTAAGGTGTATATTAGAATATTTTGTATGATCAACATTAAAATAATTTTCTTTTTCTCTATATAAAGTTGATATTAAAATATATGAAAAACATGGATATTGAAATATTTTATTTAAATGAGATATTCAAATATTATTAATAACAAAAAAATCACACATCTCCCTATATGCCTCTTTAATTTTTTTTTATATAGTCAACATTAAAATATATTTTTTTACTCTGAAATATATAAAAAACATAGATATTCAAATATTTTTTTTTGGTTAGATAATGTGATTCCTTACATGATCTAATTTGGGACTTGAGTAATCGCAACGAAGGAGTATCTAAGTCATCAACATTACCCAAGAATCTCTTCATACTTAAGGCACACCAACCCATAATATAGATAATATAGATGAAACTAAATTTTTAACAAATAACCTTTAACCACAAAATATTTTAAGAAAATCATGTGAATATTGTATACTTATATTTATATCTATTTAGGTGCTCAATTTTAAATTTCTTGGAAACTAAAAGAAAATAAAGTGATATGCTTCACCATTTTTTATTATAGAGCGTGACAATACAATGATAGAGATTAATCTCTTTTGTGCACCCAAGATATATTTGTATCACTAATATTTGTTTCGAGAGTCATTATCTTTCAAATTATAAGAATAAAGTCAAAATGTAGATTTGTCTTTGGCTGTTGTATTGGGAGACCTTTACTTTATAGAAGGTTATAGCTTAATCAACCAAGTGTATTTCTATCACCTAATAATTCTATATAAAATCGATGTAATTTATTGATTATCATTAATTTATATTATACGTAATAAATTTTAAATTATACCTATTATTTTTATTTATAGGTTTGAGAAATTATGATGACGTTGAAATATTAGAAATTAAACATGACTTGAATAAGAAGTATGAAGTAATTTAAGTCTTTCTTTAAAATAAAATTATATAAAATTATTTTATATTATATAATCAATATCAATTTTTTTTTTTTTTTTTTTAATTTTTTTTTTACGAAGTAGATATTGAAATATATAAAAATATGGATAGTCAAATATTTTTAAATTGTAAAAAAATCCCACTATCATTCTATATATCGTTTTAAAATATATTTATATAATTAACATATAAATATTTTTTTTATTCCCTCAACATAGATATATATAAAATTGATATTAAAATATATATTGAAATACTTTTATATAAAATTGATATTAAAATATTTTTAAATAATAAAAAATATACACATCTTTAAATATTTCTTTTTTAAATATATTTAATTGGAAGTAAATGTTGACCTATCAAAATGCTTTTTTATAAAGATTATTTTGGAAAACTGAAATATCATTATGGAAATTATTTCGGAAAATTCAAGTATCCCAACAAAGACAACCTGCTTGATACAATTTTATCCCCCAAAAGCATGAAACTATAATGATAGAGAGATTAATCTCTATTAATCTCCATTAATGATAGAGAGACTAACGTTTATGTTTCGAAAGCCATTATCCGTTATCCAGCAAATTCAGAGGATTAATTTTTTTTAAATAAAAGTCAAATGGTAGATTATTGCTTTGGATAAAGGGTATATACTGTGTTGGGTGACCTTCACTATAGAAGGTTATATCTTAATCAACTAAGTATATTTCTATCACCTAATAATTCTATATAATTTAAATAGTAATTTAAATAAATATTAATTGAAATTATAAGTATTAGTTTTATTTATCGGTTTGAGAAATGATGTTGGAAATTAAGAATGACGTGAATATGTTTTTTTTTTTTTTTGTAAGTCTAGATTCTATTACTGAAACATATGGTACATACAGTATTGTGCCTTCAGAGACATTAAGAGTTTAGAAAAATAGCAAAAAAGGGTTTCCCACAAGGGGAAATCAGCTTGAGAAGAGTATGAGAGCTGCCTCGAATGAGGAAACCAGCTTTGAACAAAAACATAAGACTGTAACAGTGATTTGAAATGCCAAATGACCAGGACTCCTGAAAACACCAACGAGACAAAAGTTCTGAACAAAATGACAAAATTGCAACTGCCTGTCCTAGATACCATGGTTGCCAGAGGGAGGCTCTTCTTCGATTTTGCATCCGTAGCTTTCATCATCGTTGTCCAGAGTGGAATCCTTGTGTGCTGCCAGTTCTTTGGGAATTGCTGCTTCGCCCGCCTCGCCTCGCTCCGTCGGCATGTCTTCGCCTCACCTCGCCTCGCTGCTGGCACCTGCTTTCAGGGTGTTGCAAGAGCTACCACCGCAAGCTTTCTGTGACAATTCCTGATTTCCTGTTTGAGTATCCTGATTGAAACCAGAGGGGCTGTGCTGATTGGAGGGGTGTGCAGGAGGCAGGGGGTCAGAGCCAGAATGCGGGAGCTCCTTAAAAGTAACGGAGACGGTTGCCACCACTAGAGGCTGGGAGGTAAGACATTGAAAATGAAACAGAGCCATGGAGGGGTTGACAAGATGAGCAGAGTCCGCACTGCGAAGGCCAGGTGGAGGCGGAGGGATGTGGTCGCCATGCGAAGGAGAAGGAAGATTCCTATCAGGCCCACGCCCATGTCTGCGCCTTCTAATCGTGCGAGGAGTCCAGCCATGAGAGCTATCAGAGGTGGAGGTCGAAGAGTTGATGGAGGGGGAGCGGTGACTAGTGGAAGGCCTTGCTCGGGTGTTGCCTCTGCGGCACCGGAGTCTGTGCCTGAGCCTGGGCATCGTCCCACCAGAAATGTGCGAGCGGGGCGAAGAATTCTGAGAGGCGAGAGAAGGATGCAAGGTGACAGGCGAAAGAGACGGAGGCGAGAAGCTAAGGAACGATGAACAAAAAGGACTGTGAGAATGGTGAAAACTGGGGAGGAACTCCACACAGCAATACAGATGACAACGCCTGCCCAACGCAGTGCGAGAGCTGGGAAGCTTTGCTTCCGGAGGGTAGCCAGAGCGGACCAGATTCTTCATAGAGATGAGCGAAATGATCTGCAGAGCCAAGAACTTAAGCGTCGAGGTGATGAATAAACTCTTGGAGCCGAAGGACGGCATATTAAAATGTTTACGGCCTCGTCTTCCCCACCAGCTTGAATGCCATTGCAGTTGACGGGCTGTGGTGTAATTGCAGTCGAGGCGCCATAAATTTGAAGTGCAGGTGGCCATGTGGCCTCGCCACGCGCCAGCCCTTCCATTGATAGCCATCATGTCAGAGGGATACACCTGCATCTGGGGATGACGTGAATATGTTATAAAATGAGATCAATACAAAATTGAACTAGGGAAGGAAAATATTAATAGTTCTTCCTAATAACATAAAATATACCTAATTAACATAATTTTATGTCTTTTATAAATAAAATTATTTAACTAAATAATATTATCAATTATATAATTAAATAATATTATCGATAATTTATATGTATATTAATAATAGTTAAGAAATTTGGAAATTATACCAAATGCTTTGTACGATTTGTGATGATTATATCATGACAATATTATTAAGGATTTGTATTAATCCTCGATGGAATGCATATCTTTGTTGGGGTGAATAAGTGGGTAAAATCATATTGTTGAGATAAGTGGTAATCAGTGATTGCAAGTAGTTAATATAGTATTTAGTGGTGTAATTTCTTTGGTTTTTGGAGGAGCTTAATTGGTGAGTGGTTGTTGTTTCACGAGCCATTTCTTATATGCCTTTGTTAATTATTTTATTAAATGATTTTGGGGGTTGAGGGTAGTTAATATAGTATCTAGTGGTGTAATTTCTCTGGTTTGTGGAGGAGCTGAATTGGTGAGTGGTTGTTGTTTCGCGAGCCATTTCTTATATGCCTTTGTGAATTATTTCATTAAATGATTTTGGGGGTTGATAGTTTCGTTACTAGTGTATTTCTTTGTCACTTATGTTTTCTTAGCGATTTTTATTATGTTTTTTTGTTGTGTTAACTCAATTGTAATCTCAGTAAGTTTCAATGTGCTCATCATTTGAGGCGACAACCTTCATTGCTTTGGTGGTCTTGTTTTGGTCTCTTTGTGTTGTGATTTGTGGTATTCATTGTGGATATTGTTGTAAATGGAAGGTTGGGTCATCCTTTTGGATGTATAGCAAATTTCTCAGTTGTTTGGGTATGGAACCTGTTGAGTTTTTTATTGGGGATGACCTTATTGTCTTTAGATCAGGTCTCTAGTGTATTTCTCCCTATGCCTTGGTCTCTTTACTTGGGAACTTCTCGTCCGTTGGTTGTTATGGTTTTATTTCCTCTCAGGTCTTTATGGCTTACTGCCAACGTATGCAAAACTTTCATGGAAGAGGTTCTTTCACAATTTCAAGAAGGTCTCATCCTTTACGACCCTTCTCCTATCATTCGGTTGCTTCGATTTTTGACTCAGTGCCATTTGAGTTTCGTTGTGAAATTTTATTTTTTGAGGACTTGGAGAGTGGTGATTATCCATATGATTTAGGCTCTAAAATGGATGGGGTTAATGTTAAGTGGTTTCCAAACTTGGCTCATTTCCATTAGCGGAGGTTGCATTTTCTTAGTTCTTTGGTCCTGAATCAACAAAATTCTATTTTCTTGCAAATTTTGTTAAGGAAAAAGTAAATTGATACCTATAACGTCCTCTCCTCTCTGGAGGATATCAAGCATATGGTTCACAACATTCGTTTCTATCTCAACAATGCTGATTCTCACTTGACAAAGGTGGAGTCATTTCTGGTCTCAAATTATAGTTCGAGTGACCTCACAGATCCCCCTACTCATAATTGGAACACTCCAATTACCTTCTCCTCAAATCATGACTCTTCAAAAGCAGATAAATGAAGATCTCAACGGGCTTTTGATTTCATGTTTTTTGGACCAATTTTGGGATAAATGCAGTCCAGGTTATGCAAAATTTTTCTTCAACATCATGTTTCAGTCTTGTCTCTATGTGTGTACTTATGGAAATGTCGTTATAGCTCTTGTTTTTTGGGCTCTCCATCGAAAGTTTATTATGACTATGTTGCGGTATATATACCATGCCAGTGCTTCCTTTCCTCTCTAGTGTTGATTTGGTTCTGCACATTTTGGTTACGGTGGATATGTTTTATGGCTGATGATTGTATTTTTTTTGTGTTTATGTATTAACAAGATACTTCGGTGGCTCTGTAGCTAGTTTCTTTCTGCAATTTTCATTGTGGTGGGTAGTTTTTTTTAGACTCTGCTTCATTTGAGTATGGCCAACTTATGGATTGTGTCTCTAATGTAATCACTGATGTGTCTTTGTTTTTGTTAATGGAAATCTATATTGTTTATTGGCTAAATGATAAATCAATATACTAATATATTTATTACTGATGTTATATGTATATGATTATGTTTATTGGTTAATAATGGTGTTTTGGCATATATATATATATATATATATATAACCACTGCTTTAGTGGTAACAAACGATTAAACTCTTATTATTTAAGAGTTAATTATGAATACTGTTTTATCTGTTAAGTGAATATTTGAACAAATCAATTTTGGATATTAAATAAAAGATTTACTGTGAAATTAGTTTCCTGAGTAAAGTTGATGGTAAAAGTAAATCAAGATCTGGAGTTAGTTGAACAGAAAAACAGTTCCACAGTTACCCAGAAAGAAACTCTGGAATAAATGAGGAATCCCAAGGGAGTTTGGGGGTTCTTCTTCCTGGGGAGGAAATGAAAAAGAAAAGACTCTGTTTGATTGAAATAGAGAAATTTTCAGAAAATAGACTGTCTGCTGGGTTGGAGAGTTGGACTGGATTGTCCTAAGTTCTCCCCAGTAGTCTGTTCCACTGGAGTTGGAGAGTTGGACCGGATTGTCCCGAATCTCTCCTCCAGAGCTGTGTAGGATGCTCCAGACTTGAAGCTCGGGGGAGAGTGGTGGGACGTAATTTCCCAGCTCACGGTAGGGAGGAAACGAGTACCATCAGTCAGATCAAATTTAAGTGAGTAAGATCCTGTTAACCCTTGTCTTTTGCAAGGTAGGGAAGGAAGTTGTTTTTCCGGCTGTCTTACTTTACTGTTATATTAGAACTGTTGTAAAATAGTGTTTTTTTATTTTGTTTACTGGTCTTATTGAAGTTACCGAAGAAACTGATAGGTTCTAGGAGCAAACTGTGTTATAAACTGAGGATTTACTACAGTAGCTAGAGAAATAACCCTGAATACCCTGGAATCCATTTCTTTCTTTTCTGGGTTATTATTTTTGTGAAACAGGAAGTATTAAAAAAAAGAAAGGAAACACTGAAAGTAAATTTTCGGAAAGACCATTAACCCTAAAACCTGTGAACCAGAATTTCGGGGTAGGTCGCCTTTCCTCCTATGATAATTACACGGACGGTTGGGCGGTCCGGACGCCATATAGTACAACAAAGAAAATATTTAATAAACAGGAAACTACGAACAAAGTTCTATCGAGTCAATTTCCAGGTAACCATCGTAGTAAAAAATAATCCAAACTTAAGGATTAGCCAACATCACAGGAATAGCAAACATGATAACTGACATTGCAGAATACGAGCACTGAAGCAAAATAAGTCCAAAATATCATGAAGACCATAAACTAGCATAGTGAGAAATGAAAAATTACCGATAACCATTCTAGATACAAACCATCGACTGCACAGAATCTACTATCCGAGATGGGTGATAGCGAATTACCACAGTACATATATTTATGTGATTTAATTCTTAGTTACAGAAATTAGGAAACCAAGCAGAAATTGTCACAATGCAATATACACAGTCCTCAGATAATTATGATAAACATAAACGAGCTGTTCACCAGATTCGTATGACATAAATAAATAAACTATGGAAGCAGATGGAAAACCCCATTAGTCTAGAGGTAAGGCAATATACAGTTAAGCGCTTAGGTGAATATAAACCCCAGCTATACAGTAACAGTAGAAAAAAAATTACATAGTAATGTCTAAAAGTGAAACCCTGAAGAAATTAGAATCCACTCGAGGGTTTGCTTTGCCACATTCCGTCGGCCTGAGGCTGTGGACCGTGGTTAACCGCTTTTAGTCCTGAAAATTACATAACAGCTTGGTCACAGATTTTATCCTGAGTTTTATTTTAACCCCAAATTCTTGCAATAGGAAATATAAGCCGAGGAGGGTGTAAGGATTCAATCCCATTATCATATGTACCTGTAAATACAAGCCCGGAGTCAGGCCGCCTTGCAATGAAACTATGGAAGAGACCAGGAATCTCCAAGTGAGTGAAAGGAGTGGCAGCCCAAACCTTCTCACACAGAAGAGACCCTTAGTAACCGGAAGAAATCATGAAAACGTGGAATTTATACCTTGAATATTTCTTATAGTAAATGGAACCTAGGTCAAAATGACGACGCAGAGATATTTAATACCTGTAGTAGCCGAGAAGAGCAGTACCCGAGAGCTTTGGAACATATTCTGCCAGCAAACCCCAATAGGAATGTAACGAGGAAAAGTCATGAGAAAACTGCGACAGAAAACCTATCAAGAGGCGCGATAGCCAAAACCAGAAGACAAGCTCCAGAAAGTAAAACAAGAAAATTTTCACCGGTTTCCATTCCAACTCTATGAAAGCTAGTTTTCTGCGTAGAAATTCTGCAAGAGAGAAAACTAGATGAGACCCTGTACCTGTTATCCGAAAGAAACCATCCTGAGGTCACATTGCATCGATTATCAAAGGAGGACAGTCGAAGCCCTACATTTCTTGGTCGCCAGCAGCATCGCCTCCAGAGCTCGCGGCAGATGCAACAATGAATGGCGGAAACAGTTATGTCTCCAAGGTCATAGTAAACCCTAAGCCCTATTCACGTGAGATATGTTTCCATCAACGACCGATAATATGCCACGTATGGACGGTAGGTTTCGGGCCAAGTGGCATGTAGTGCAGATTTAATTGCGCAATAAACATCCCATAACCCGAGAAGATATGGTTGCAGAGGTGTTAAGGGTTTTTATTAAGGTTTGTGGCTTGGCAAGAGTCAACAAACCCGAAAAACACAGTATTTTAACTGAAGCACTTAACCATAAGACCGGAGCCGTATCATTAATTAAAAACTAGATCCAGTGTTATTAAATGTAGTACAAAAGTGACCAAGCACAGTACCGCAGGCCAGAACTCAATTGTGATATTCTCGTGGTAATAATTAGTAGGAAATCTAGTAATTTTATTATCGGTCTAGCTGGTAAATACTTTTTTTTTTTTTTTTTGTGTCGTGATGTCGGTGACAAGTGGTATTAGAGCCAGGTTACAATGCTGGGGCCCTATCGGGTCAACTAACGTTAAAATTGTATGTCACTCATGAATAATCAGATAATTGAATGGAAAGACAAACAAGACAGACACCTCCACAACCGCCACATCGAAATGCCGAAGGAATTCAACCTCCACTGGAGGGAAACCCCGAAATGTGGGTCCAGCTGGGAATAGAGCAGCATCAGCGATCTAACAGACTGATTGAAGAACAACAACATCAGACTCGCATTTTATTACACACAATACAACAATTGTAGGAAGAAATGGAAAGAGTACGCATGGAGAATGCAAGGATGATGCAGGATCAGGAGAGGATTTTAAGGAGCCTCTCCGATAAACAAAATCAAAGGGTTGAAAAGCCCAGTGCTGACAGAGAATTCCAAGAAAGAAACGAACAGCAATCCGAGGAACAAGATACAGGCCGAAGAGAAAGAAGTGTGTCACAACGAAGTCATCCAAACAGAAATTTTAATGAGGCTAAATCTGAAAATGAAACTGAACGGAAGGCAAAAAAAAAGTAGAAGGTGGAGCTGCACGGAGAATTCAGAAAGATAAAGCCACCTACGTTCAATGGCGAAAAGGAGGAAGTGGCAGAAGCATGGTTGATTAATATGAACAAGTACTTTTAGGTGTATGATTATGATAGTGGTCTTAAAGCACGTTTAGCTATTTATCAGCTAAAAGACAAAGCCACCTTATGGTGGGAAGAAGTGAAGAACATGCGGGGAATAAAGGATCAAGATGTGACATGGGAAAAGTTTCAACAATATTTCAAGGATAAGTACTTGAATGAGCGTTTTTATGATGAAAAGGCTCGAGAATTCCATGAATTGAGGTTGGGACCACTGCCCATGGATGAGTTCATCACCAATTTTACATCATTACTGCGCTATGTACCGTACTTAAGAGAAGAGAAAGCCAAAGTTCAGAGATTTCTGAGCAGCTTACCTGTTCATATGAAAGAGCGTATCGAGTTTGAAAATCCTAGGAAAATGGATGAGGCTATTAGAAAGGCAAGGCTGTGTTATCAGCAAGCGAAAAATAAGATAGACCAAGGAAAAGGGTGGCAAACCAGGAAAGATAACAGAAACAACAATGGTTTCAAAAAAGGCAAAACCAGTCATTTCAGAAATACCGCCAGAAACTCAATCAATAAGCAATTCGGCAGGAACCATCAGCGGATTAGATGGCCCAGGGAAGACAAGACGGTGGAAGCTTCAAATAAACCTGAGCAACCTCATAACCAGAGGCCACCTCTGCAGTGTTGGGGCTGCGGGGCAGCACACTACTATCGAGATTGCCCACAGCGGGGTAAAGCCGAAGCAGTAACCAATTTGCAGGAGGCCTCTACTGTGGGAGATGTTGCCAGAAGCATGCCCATAATTAACGCAGCATTGGAGGACCGGCAAGCTGATTTTCAACCCACCATGATAGAGCTGGAAGGTAAATTGTCATCCCAAACTGTTTCTGTTTTGGTAGATCCAGGCGCAAGTCTAAGTTATATAAGTCCTAAATTAGTGGAAATCTGTAAACTATCAAGTCAAAAATTTAAAAAGAGCTGGTTGGTTCAGTTAGCTACAGGAGCTAAAAGAAGCGTTAGTGCCAAAATATTAGATTGTGCATTGCAAATCGGTGGACAACAGTTAATGGTAGATTTAAATATTCTGCTTTTGGGATCCTATGACGTATTGTTGGGTATGGATTGGTTAGAGAAACATTGGACTCTCATCGACTGCAAGGAAAAGATAGTTTACTACAGAGATCAGAATGGTAATCGCTAAGAAATTCAGGGCATAAAGAAGCCTGTACGTCTGCGTCCAATTACCGCTTCCCAAATGGCAAAATGCATGAGAAAGGGATGCCAGTTGTACACCATACAAGTTGGACTATCTTAGTGTAAGGATAAAGTAGGTGTGTTAGAAAATATACCTGTAGTACAAAAATTCAAGGACGTATTTCCTGAAGAAATACCAGGATTTCCACCTAAAAGAGATGTTGATTTCACGATAGAACTGCTACCAGGAGCTTCGCCAATTTCGCGAACTCCCTACCGTATGAGTGTGCCAGAATTGAATGAGCTAAAAATGCAGCTTCAGGAATTATTAGATAAGGGGTATATACGACCCAGTGTGTCACCTTGGGGAGCACCTGTACTGTTTTTTAGGAAAAAGGATGGAACCATGCACATGTGCATGGATTACCGACAGTTAAATAAGCTGAATGTTAAGAACAGGTATCCCCTACCCCGTATTGATGACCTGTTTGACCAGGTAAAGGGAGCTACTGTGTTCTCAAAAATTGATTTGCGGTCTGGATACCACCAGATCAAAATTAAGGATGAAGATATACACAAAACTGCTTTTCGCACCAGGTATGGCCACTATGAATTTGTGGTATTACCTTTTGGGCTAACAAATGCACCAGCCACTTTTATGAGACTGATGCATAGTATTTTCCACCCTTATTTGGATAACTTCGTGTTGATTTTCATTGATGATATACTGATTTATTCCAAGAATGCGGAAGAACATGAAAAGCATCTGCGTATGGTACTGGAGATGCTAAGGAAGCATTAGTTGTATGAAAAATTCAGTAAATGTGATTTCTTGAAGGAAGAAATACAATATCTTGGACATGTAATATCTAAAAAGGGTATAGCGGTAGACCCGGAAAAAATTAAAACTATCATGGAATGGAAGGTGCCACAAAATGTGGCAGATATTCGATCGTTTATGGGCCTCGCTGGCTACTACCGGCTATTTATAAAAGGGTTTTCAAAGATAGCTTTTCCCATTACTTCTTTACAAAGAAAAGGGAAAATCTTTAAATGGAAAAAAGAATGTCAGGAGAGCTTTGAAATATTGAAGCAGTTGTTGACGACAGCACCTGTGTTAAGTGTAGCAGATCCGGATAAGGAATTCGAGGTTTGTACAGATGCGTGCAAGGAAGGAGTTGGGGCTGTATTATCAGAAGAAGGGAAGGTAATTGCATATGAATCCCGTAAGCTAAAAGATCATGAGTAGCGATATTCAACTTATGATTTAGAGCTGACCGCAGTTGTGCATGCTCTCCGAGTATGGAGACATTACTTACTTGGGAAGAGGTTTGTGTTGAAGACTGATCATAGTAGTCTAACCAACTATTTTAAACAAGCTGACTTAAATTCCCGACAAGCGATATGGAACGCTTTGTTGAGCGAATTTGATATTGATCTACAGCACGTGAAAGGAAAAGAGAACAAAGTTGCGGATGCATTAAGCAGGAAACTGCATAACCTTTATGAGTTATATGTTAACCAAATTGAAACCAGATTTTTAGAACAAATCAGAAAAGAAGCAGAAAAGGATCCTGAGTATAAATACTTGTGGAAGTAGACACAAGAATCTGAAGGACAAGATGGACAAGGGGATTATGAGATTAACCAGGATGGGTTGTTGATCTTCAAGAAAAGGATAGTCATACCAAACAGAGTAGAACTAAAAACTAAGTTGCTGGATGAGTATCACAGAAGCAATTATGCGGGGCACCCAGGATATCAAAAGATGTTGACAGCTATAAGGAAGGACTACTGTTGGCAAGGAATGAGGAAGGATATAGCCAGATATCTAACCAAGTGTTTAGAGTGCCAGCAAGTGAAAGTAGAACATAGGCACCCAGCAGGCTTAATGCAGCCTATACCCATTCCCGAATGGAAATGGGAGGTGATCTCATTGGATTTTATTACCAGGTTACCAAAATCAAAACGAGGTAATGATTCCATAATGGTAGTTGTGGATAGACTAAGTAAGTCGGCACATTTCATACCTGTCCAATCCACCTATAAGACAGTACAAATAGCAGATTTATTTATGTGTGAGATCTTTATATTGCATGGCATTCCTAAGACCGTTATCTCAGACAGAGATGTAAAATTCACATCAGCTTTTTGGAAAGCGCTGTTTACAGGATTAGGAACGCAAGTACATTTTAGTACTGCATATCACCCGCAAACGGATGGTCAAACCGAACGAGTAAATCAAATACTGGAAGACATGCTAAGAATGTATGTCATGCAGCAACCAGTTAAATGGGAGGAGTATCTACACTTGATAGAGTTTTCCTACAAAAATGGTTACCAAGAATCGCTAAGGATGAGTCCGTTTGAGGCGCTATATGGGCGGCAGTGTAGAACTCCCATTAATTGGAGCAGTCCCGAGAATAGACTCATGCTAGGACCGGATATGCTAGCAGAAATGGAAGCAGAAGTGAAGAAAATTCGACAGAATTTGAAGGCAGCTCAGGACAGGCAGAAAGTGTATGCAGATAAAAAGAGGTCATACCGTGAATATGAAGTTGGAGACCACGTGTATGTCAGAATTAAACTCAAGAAGAGTACATTAAGATGGACATCATGTGCAAAGTTAGCGCCTCGATTCTGTGGTCCCTTCCAAATACTGGAAAGAGTAGGACCGGTGGCGTACCACCTAGCTCTTCCTAGTCATATTCGGGTGCATAACGTCTTTCATGTATCATTATTGAAACGATATATTCATGATCCAAGACATATTATTCATTGGCAGAAAATTCAGGTAGTGGGTGAGAATAAAGGTTAAAAATAGCATGAAGTTAAAAGATTTATATAATTAACATAAGTCTTTTGTGTGCAGGTAGAACCGGACGGAGAATTTCTGGTGGAGCCTCATAGTATAATCGACCGGAGGGAAATCATGCTCCGGAAACGAGCTATCGCCCAGGTTAAAGTGCAGTGGAGGCACTTTGGACCAGAGGAGGCCACCTGGGAGGACGAGAGTTTTGTCTGTGAATCCTATCTTGAACTTTTTTCTAATTAAAGTAAGAACACCAGGGACGGTGTTCTCTTCCAGAGGGGGAAAACTATAACCACTGCTTTAGCAGTAACAAACGATTAAACTCTTATTAGTTAAGAGTTAATTATGACTACTGTTTTATCTGTTAAGTGAATATTTGAACAAATCAATTTTGGATATTAAATAAAAGATTTACTGTGAAATTAGTTTCCTGAGTAAAGTTGATGGTAAAAGTAAATCAAGATCTGGAGTTAGTTGAACAGAAAAACAGTTCCACAGTTACCCAGAAAGAAACTCTGGAATAAATGAGGAATCCCAAGGGAGTTTGGGGGTTCTTCTTCCTGGGGAGGAAATGAAAAAGAAAAGACTCTGTTTGACTGAAAGAGAGAAATTTTCAGAAAATAGACTGTCTGCTGGGTTGGAGAGTTGGACCGGATTGTCCTAAGTTCTCCCCAGTATTCTATTCCACTGGAGTTGGAGAGTTGGACCGGATTGTCCCGAATCTCTTCTCCAGAACTGTGTAGGACGCTCCAAACTTGAAGCTCAGGGGAGAGTGGTGGGACGTAATTTCCCAGCTTGCGGTAGGGAGGAAACGAGTACCATCAATCAGATCAAATTTAAGTGAGTAAGATCCTGTTAACCATTGTATTTTGCAAGGTAGGGAAGGAAGTTGTTTTTCCGGCTGTCTTACTTCATTGTTATATTAGAACTATTGTAAAATAGTGTTGTTTTATTTTGTTTACTGGTCTTATTGAAGTTACGGAAGAAATTGATAGGTTCTGGGAGCAAACCGTGTTATAAACTGAGGATTTACTACAGTAGCTAGAGAAATAACCCTGAATACCCTGGAATCCATTTCTTTCTTTTCTGGGTTATTATTTTTGTGAAACAGGAAGTATTAAAAAAAATAAAGGAAACAATGAAAGTAAATTTTCGGAAAGACCATTAACCCTAAAACCTGTGAACCAGAATTTCGGGGTAGGTCGCCTTTCCTCCTATGATAATTACACGGACGGTTGGGCGGTCCGGACGCCATATAGTACAACAAAGAAAATATTTAATAAACAGGAAACTACGAACAAAGTTCTGTAGAGTCAATTTCCAGGTAACCATTGTAGTAAACAATAATCCAACCTTAAGGATTAGCCAACATCACAGGAACATCAAACATGATAACTGACATTGCAGAATACGAGCACTGAAGCCAAATAAGTCCAAAAGATCATGAAGACCATAAACTAGCACAGTGAGAAATGAAAAATTACCGATAACCATTCTAGATAAAAACCATCGACTGCATAGAATCTACTATCTGAGATGGGTGATAACGAATTACCACAGTACGTATATTTATGTGATTTAATTCTTAGTTACAAAAATTAGGAAACCAAGCAGAAATTGTCACAATGCAATATACACAGTCCTCAGATAATTATGATAAACATAAACGAGCTATTCACCAGATTCGTATGACATAAATAAATAAACTATGGAAGCAGATGGAAAACCCCATTAGTCCAGAGGTAAGGAAATATACAGTTAAGCGCTCGGGCGAATATAAACCCCGGCTATACAGTAACAGTAGAAAAAAAATTACATAGTAATGTCTAAAAGTGAAACCCTGAAGAAATTAGAATCCACTCGAGGGTTTGCTTTGCCACATTCCGTCGCCCTGAGGCCGTGGACCGTGGTTAACCGCTTTTAGTCCTGAACATTACATAACAGCTTGGTCACAGATTTTATCCTGAGTTTTCTTTTAACCCCAAATTCTCGCAACAGGAAATATAAGTCGAGGAGGGTGTAAGGATTCAATCCCATTATCATATGTACCTGTAAATACACGCCCGGAGTCAGGCCGCCTTGCAATGAAACTATGGAAGAGACCAAGAATCTCCAAGCGAGTGAAAGGAGTGGCAGCCCAAACCTTCTCACACAGAAGAGACCCTTAGTAACCGGAAGAAATCATGAAAACGTGGAATTTATACCTTGAATATTTCTTATAGTAAATGGAACCCAGGTCAAAACGACAACGCAGAGAGATTTAATACCTGTAGTAGCCGAGAAGAGCAGTACCCAAGAGCTTTGGAACACATTCTGCCAGCAAACCCCAACAGGAATGTAACGAGGAAAATTCATGAGAAAACTGTGACAGAAAACCTATCAAGAGGCGCGATAGCCAAAACCAGAAGACAAGCTCCAGAAAGTAAAACAAGCAAATTTTCACCGGTTTCCATTCCAACTCTATGAAAGCTAGTTTTCTTCGTAGAAATTCTGCAAGAGAGAAAACTAGATGAGACCCTGTACCTGTTATCCGAAAGAAACCATCCTGAGGTCGCATTGCATCGATTATCAAAGGAGGACAGTCAAAGCCCTGCATTTCTTGGTCGCCAGCAGCACCGCCTCCAGAGCTCGCGGCAGATGCAACAATGAATGGCTGAAATGGTTATGTCTCCAAGGTCATAGTAAACCCTAAGCCCTATTCACATGAGATCTGTTTCCATCAACGGCCGATCATATGCCACGTATGGACGGTAGGTTTCGGGCCAAGTGGCATGTAGTGCAGATTTAATTGCGCAATAAACATCCCATAACCCGAGAAGATATGGTTGTAGAGGTGTTAAGGGTTGCGATTAAGGTTTGTGGCTTGGCAAGAGTCAACAAACCCGAAAAACACAGTATTTTAACTGAAGCACTTAACCATAAGACCGGAGCCTTATCATTAATTAAAAACTGGATCCAGTGTTATTAAATGTAGTACAAAAGTGACCAAGCACAGTACCATAGGCCAGAAATCAATTGTGATATTCTCGTGGTAATAATTAGTAGGAAATCTAGTAATGTTATTATGGGTCTAGCTGGTAAATAATTTTTTTTTTTGTTGTGTCGTGATGTCAGTGACAATATATATATATATATATATATATATATATATATATATATATAGCGTTGATAGAGAGTAAATTGTCTTGAAGTGAAAACTTTTTAGAGTGTAAAATTTGAATAAAGGCTTGCACCTTAAAAGAGATTTGATCCCTTTCGATGCTTGATAAAACTAGAGTTAAGATAGATTTATATTAGTTCCACAAATAATATAACACACTCTAGGATGAACATAAAAATTATACATCTCATTCATTTTGAAAGACATATAAATAAAATGTTTTAATACTAAGCAATAGACGAAGTTTGTTTTGTGTCGTGAATGTTCCATTGGACCAACACATGAAGCATAGTAAGGTCTTCTAAATGTCGACTCTATGCCTAATGACCTCTTATCATTTGTTCATTATGCACTATCTAAAATGGTTTGTGAAATATAAAACTTTTTTTTTTCTTTTTAAAAAAATGTTGCAATGATAAGAGTTTTTTAAAATTTTCAATTACTTCACATATCATACAAATAGTGGAATTGTAATATTTTATTCAATATGGGTATTGTATTATTTTATCAATATCAAATTGTTATGAATATATTTTTAAATTAATTATATATCTTCATCATTTTAAATAAAAAGCCAATAATATATATATATATATATAGACATTGAAATATTTTATTTAATATGAACGCTGATTTTATTATTATTATTTGTGGCTATAGTGTCCACATTAAAATGTTTTTTTTATTAATATTTTTTTAAATACACTTGTCATTCATATTGCAAAGTGGAAAGCTATTGTAATGTAGAAAGCATATATCCATAGAATATCATCTCTCTTTAAATATATACCTTTTTTTTAAAATTAACATATTTTTTAAAGGAGATGTCAAATCCATATTAAACATTAGAGAAATTATACATCTCCCTCATACTCTAAATTGAAAAGCTCTTGCCAATGGAATATAAAATCTCCCTCTTAGACACAAAATTGATTGAAAAGTTCTATTTAGTGTGCATATCAAATTTCCTTATTAATATTTTTTAAATCTCAGATATCAACTCCCAATTAAGAATCAAATAAATTAAACATGTACAACATACTAAGAAGTGTGAAGTAAGTGAAAATTTTCTATATATCATTTTATGGTGGATATTAAAATATTGTATATAGTTTACATTGGAATATTTTTGTTTTACTCTTTTAAATATATATGAAATTGATATTAAATTATATAAAAAACATGGATATTGAAATATTTTATTTAAAATTAATATTCAACTATTTTTAAATAATAAATAAATCACTTATTTATCTATATCTCTTTAAAATATTTTTATATAATTAACATTAAAATAATATATTTTTTATTTTTCTATTTATACATATATAAATTTCATATTAAAAATAAATAAATAAATATTCAAATATTTTTAAATTGTAAAAAACAGATATCTCTCTTGTTTTTTTTTTAAATAAACATGGACGTATCAAAATGTTTATTGTAAAATTTTGGAAAATTGTAGAACTATATTCATATCTAATTAGGTTTTAAATTTTAGATTTCTGGGACAAAAACAATGATAAGCTTCACAAGTTTTGATTATACAACGTGACTATAATTAATGTTTGTGTTTCCAAAGCCATTGTCCATCACCCATCGAATTTAGATTTTTTATTTTATTTTAATAAAAGTCAGAAGGTAGATTATCTCCTTGGATAAAGGATATATATTGTTTTCGAATATCTTTACTGTAGAAGGTTATATTTTAATCAACAGTTAAATTTTAATCGACTAATTATATTTCTATTATTTAAAATAATATATATGAATAGATTTCATTTACTAATCATCATTTTTTAGTTTTAGTATTGGACTATAGTAATCCGAAATGAGGCACTAGCATGATTACTTCTTGCTGTTAACTTAAACTTTTTAATTTTGTTCTATAAAACAATGGTGGCTCAGCCTATGAAATTGAAGGAATGATTTTTTTATGACTAATTATATATTTGATGGTCTTATTTGGCCTCTTTCCTAGGTATAGAGGCTATATGCTTCATGTTTTTTCATATAAATTTGATTTACTTCATATGTTACTTTATTTCCAAAATGGTTCTAAATAAAAACTAATGTTTGCATTAGTTAATAAGAATTAAATGTTTGGTGTAATTTTAGCTAATATTTACTTCCTAGTATTTGATAATGTACATATATGAAACGATTGTGTGCATGTAGTGCTGTTGTCAGTTTACAAGTAAAGCTATGTATCAACCAACATTCATGTCCCATGTGTTCCTTCTTTTCTCACTCACTTTCTGGATGTGAGCTTGCGAGCATTGCACGAGCTTTGCTCCGTGGACATCGTGGACACTATGTATCACATTGGAAGTTCTTCCTTTTTTCCATTTCTATGTTGTCTTTCAGGGGTTCTAAATACTACGTGGAAGAGGCAGTTGGATAAGGGAGTAGAAACATCTATTCAATAAACAATAGCAGAAGGCACAGGCATATGTATAGGTATAGGTATAGGCTGATCACCGTATTATCATAGCTTCTATTACAATATACTTGTATTTGTTGCAGAAGCTCAGGATCTTGTTCTACATTTCTTTTGGTATTAGTAGTTGTCTTCTGGAGATCATCTTTTTCTTCGGTTTTTCCTGTAATTAATTTAATGATCTCTTTTATTTTTGTACTTTCCAAATCTTTTATTTGCTTGATTGGGTTATATTGAACTTGTGAAGGAAAAATTATAATGAAATAAATCATAGTTAACTCGGTGCAATGTATTTATCTACTTCCACGGAATCTCCCATGTATTCGTATCGCTGCTACTCGTTCTTTCTTACCTGCGACTGCTATCTCGTTGCCTCTCTATTTGCCGACCTACTCCTAGTTCTTTCTTATCTTCGACTGTTATCTCACTACTTCTCTATTTTCCTATTGTTAATCCACTATCAAGATTTCCAGCATGGCTATCCAAAGTAGAATATAACGGATACCACACACAATGTTTAATTCACTATTATCAAAGGAGTGAAAAAAAAGAAAGTAAGACTGTCATGTGGCTAAACTTGAAAGCAACACCACACTATCTCGCTAGCTATGACCACATTCTGATAGCTCCATTGCTTGGGTACTTAAAAGGTTAGGGTTCGCAACTCGATCATGTGATTCTGGTCATATCGAAAGGCCATATGAAAGTAGGTAGGTGCAGAACAAAAAAACTGCATAACATTAATACCGTTTAAAAACATATATCATCCATATAAAACTATTTGAGTTCAAGATTATTACAACTAATCCAGATTGATAGTTGCATCCACCAGTATTTTGTTATTCTAACTAGAAAAAAGAAAAAAATTATATTAATTCTCACTCGAAAAAAGAAAGTTAAATGCTAAACATAAAGACCATTTATACAGATTGAGAAATGTACTCCATCTATGGTTAGAAGATGGAATGATAACAAGGAAACTAGTGAATTAAATTAAATAAGATCATAATTCTGCATAGCAATCTAAACAAGAAAACACACTCAGGATTTATTTTTGAACAAACTAGATTAAAATTTATTTATGAACAAACTAGATTTTTAATTTAACGTCTCAAATCTAAACCAGTTTAAATTTGGTCCCATTGACTGGAAAATGCTTAAAAATGGTTTTTAATATCATCATCTTGCACGATGGAATGGGGTAGGCATCTGATACAATGATAAGAAAGCTCCAACCCACATTAATTGGATGCAAAACACGTTGTGGGTGATTTCTCCAGTAAACGAGGGCCAATGTTGAGTATGATGTGAGTCCATCATAGCATGTGCAACTTTCAAGATCAAAATAATTCAAAATACATATTGAAGCATATGCTTAAACCAAAGATTAACAAATCATGCAGACCAAGATTAACAAATCATGCAGACCTTATTATGATGACCATTGTTGTCAACACATATGGAAATTGAATTAAAACTATAAAATTTCAAAATCAGTTAACATGATGTTTATTATGCCAAACACAAATTTTCAAGCTATACAATGCTGAAATTAATGCCATAAATGCTACTTGAAAAAGTACATTAAACTCAAAGTATCTTTTTCTCTATCTAAATTATATCCATGATTATAGTTTTTCTCTCGGCTACATCTTTTCTTCTAATTAATCCTTCTTGTAAAACCTACATTACTTATTCAATATATTTCCATGAGTAAAAGATTGAATTAAAAAAACATGGTATAATTTGGAAGCTGACAATCTTTGGAAATGATGGAATTTTCAAGCAGATACATTGCTTAGCACTCTAAATCTTGTATACATATGCCTAAGAAGTGACAATGTTTATTAGTTCATTGATAGTGTTTATGGATGGTTGATGAAAATATAGATTTAAGTAGACTAGCACAATCACATTTACCAATGTGATTGATATACGCCGATAGGCTTATATGAAATATATTTACAACCACATTCACCAATGTGGTTGATATACACCAATAGACCTATATCCAAAACCCGCCACATATATTTCACCAAAATAAATATTATATATTTATGATTAAAATCACGAAAAATATTTTATATATAATATTTATTTATAATATATTAATAATATTAACTATATACATACTATATATATATATATATATATGAGAATATAAAATATTAGAATATATAATATTATATTATTTAATAGTAAAATATATAATAAAAATATATTATTAAATTATTTCAATACATTAATATTTTTAACTCAAACTATAATATAATTCTATTATAACATAATAATAATATTTTATTAATATTATAATAAGTTTATATCTCTTACCAATATCTCAAGGGATTATTAATATTTTACACCAAAAGAAATAATAAACCCAAAGGTTTAATATTATAAATCGAAATAATTGATGAAGCAAAGGATAAATATTAATATTATAAATCAAGAAATAAAAAAACCCTAAGAATAAATAATTTAATCTCAAGAGATTAAAAAACCCTCAGAAATAATAATACTTTAAACCCAAAAACATAAGAAAGTAATAAACTCTAAGAATTAATATATTAAACTAAATAGATTAATAAAGCATATGAAATAATATAACAAATAAACCCAAGGGTTTAATATTATAAACCGAAGTAATTGGTGAAGCAAAGGATAAATATTAATATTATAAACCAAGAAATAAAAAAACCCTAAGAATAAATAATTTAGTCTCAAGAGATTAAAAAACCCTCACAAATAATACTTTAAACCCAAAAGCATAAGAAATTAATAAACTCTAAGAATTAATATATTAAACTCAAGAGATTAATAAAGCATATGAAATAATATTTAAAAACAAAAAACCTAAGAAATTAATAAACCCTAACAATTAATATTTTAAACTCAAGATATTAATAAACCCAAGAGATTATTAATAATACAAACCAAAAGAACTCATAAACTGAAGGTTTAAATATTATAAACCAAAAGAATTGGTGAACCCAGGGGATAAATATTATAAACATAAGGGATCAATATTAAAAACACAAGAGATTAATAAACCCTAAGAATTGATATTTTAAACTAAAAAACCTAATAAATTAATAAACCATAAGAATCAGTATTTTAAACATAAGATATTAATAAACCAATGGGATTATTAACATTATAAACCAAAAGAACTAATAGAACGAAGGGTTTAATATTATAAACCAAAGGAATCAGCGAACCTAAGGGATAAATATTATAAACCTAACGGATGAATATTAAAAAAAATAGAGATTAATAAACCCTAAGAATTAATATTTTAAACTGAAAAATCTAAGAAATTAATAAAGCCTAAGAATTAATATTTTAAACTCAAGAGATAATAAACCCAATGTGTGATGAACATTATAAACCAAAGGAATCGGTGAACCCAAGGGATAAATATTAAAAACCTAAGAGATCAATAAGACTAAGGACAATATTAAAAACAATAGAGATTAATAAAACCTAATAATTAATATTTTAAAATAAAAAACCTAAGAAATTAAAAAACCCTATGAAATAATATTTTAAACTCAATAGATTAATAAACCCAAGGGGTTATTAATATTATAAAACCGAAGAACTAGTAAACCCAAGGGTTTAATATTATAAACCAAAGGAATTGGGGAGCCCAAGGATAAATAGTTTAAACCTAAGGAATGAATAAGGCCAACTCATCCATATTAAAAACACAAGAGATTAATAAACCCTAATAATTAATATTTGAAACTCAAAAACCTAAGAAATTAATAAACCCTAATAATTAATATTTTAAACTCAAGAGATTAATAAACTCAATGGATTATTTATGTTGTAAACCAAAATAAGTAATATTATAAACCAAAGGAATTATTAAAATTATAAAGGTAAGGAACAAATAAACACAAGAATTTAATATTATAAACCCATGAAATTAGTAAACCCAACGGAAAATGTTATAAACCTAAGGGATAAATATTAGTATTATAAACGAAGAAATTCATAAACCCTAAGAAGTAATATTTTAAACACAAGAGATTAATATACCTTAATAATAAATAGTTTAAACCCAAAAACCATAGTATTTTATATTTTAAACTCAAGAGATTAGTAAACCCAAGGGATTATTAATAATATAAACCAAAAGAAATAACAAACCAAAGGTGTGATATTATAAACCAAAGGAATTGGTGAACCCAAGGGAAAATTATTAAAAACATAAGGGATCAATAAGGCCAATGGATCGAGATTACAAATGGTCAAATTGAAAGCCTCAAGAAGAGGTGCGCACCCTGAGCGACTAGGGTTTCTGTCAACCTCTGTAATGGAGAAGTCTATCCCTACCTGCCTTCTGTAGACCATTTTCGTACACCTATTCGATAAACGTTCACTGCCATAGGAATCCCTGTAATGGCGTCCCCTTCGGGGGGGGGGGGGTTTCAACGCCTCCCCCATCAGGTTTTGGCGCAAAGTCGGCATCAGAAACGACAAAGAAATCCATCCCTTTTCAACCTGACAATGATGAAATGCAAGATACCCCGACGAAAGAACCACAAAACGCTTCACAAGATACTGTAGAAAAGCCCAGCGATGTACAGGGAGACACTGCAGCACATAAGGATACTCCCACAACGACATCTCCAACTTGTAAGCCCATAGCAACCGAATGACCCAAAATCAAACTACCAAGTCATATGATAAATGGTAAAATCCAGTATATGAAGGACCATGCCCTCATAGGTAAATTCATCGGCTTCTGGCCGACTGAAAAAGCTCTTTAGGGGTGGATAACAGCAAAATGGAAACCTAAAGGACATGTTACCCTGCAACTAGGCCCAAAAGGATTCTTCACGGCGGTCTTCAACTATATTGAAGATCACAACAGAGTCCTAAATGGCAGCCCTTACTTATTCAACTCAGCTGGATTGTATTTACGAGACTGGGTTGAAAGATTTAACCCAGATAAGGAGGACTTCTGCTGGGCACCTATGTGGATCCGGATGTATTCTCTTCTGTTGGAATACTCGGATCAATATTCATTGAAAGACATAGGTAATGGCCTGGGCGAGTTCATCAATATAGCTGAAGAAACAAAGCTCCAAAGATACACTTCATATGCTCGCATATGCGCCTAGACAAATCTCTCTTGGATTTAGTAAGTCTTTATCATGATGACTTTGAATGGATCTAGCCTTTAGATTATGAACATGTACCTTTCAGATGCCGAAAATGTCATGTCCATGGACATCTATTCCGTGATCGCCCTTTAATTCTAAGCCTCAGAATACTAATGTCTTAGATAAACCTGACCCTGAAGGATTCACCAAAGTTACAAATAGAAAAAAGACTCATAAAAAACTTGACTCTGGAAAAAAAACCTTCCAAGATACCTCCTCCATCCCTTCAACCAGCAATAGATTTGATGCACTAGCCAAGGAAAACGAGACTATCCTTGATGCAAACCAGCAAGATGCTTCCCCTTCCAAGCTGTCCCAAACTCCCCCACCCTCTGGATCAATACCGACTCCCTTGCCTCTATCTGATACCCATACCACTCTGGCTACGACTCTTAAGGATCCCAAGTGGAAACCAAATGGAATGGATATTGATTGCGTTCTTCACCAGCCTCACTACTCAAACGACACCATGGAAGGAAGCAACCAAGCTCAAAATATGGAGGAGGAGCCTAAAGAATCGACTTAAGGGGACTTGACATTTTTAGTCTTGAGCAAGCCTACAGAAAGAAAGAATTCGATAAATTTCCGGAAAACTAGGTAGATAACCTGGAGGTCATCATCTCTAGAGAATTTTAGCAGTGCCAACTAGGAATACCACCGAGGAGTCAATGGGATGGAGCAAAATTTCCCAAAGACTCCAAGAAGTGTGGAAGAAAGACAAATTTGTGAAGAACCATCATCATCAGCAAGATCCTGGTGGAGTCAGGAAGATATTCCAAGTTGTCAAAGTACTACAAACCCCTCCCAAATAGTGAATCATGAAGCTCACCTCATGGAATTTAAGAGGGCTAAACAGTCCCAAAAAATTTAGAATGATTAAAAACATGATAAAGCAGGAGCAAGCACAAATCTTTTTCATGCAAGAAACAAAATGTAACAACACTACCCTTGGAAACATACTGTCGAAAGCTTGGCCAGGATGTCACTCCGTAGCAGTGGATGCCTTTGGTGCCTCTGGAGGGTTAACTATAAGATGGAATACATAGGCTATCACGCTCACAGATTTTCATGCATCCCATCATATCATTTAGGCTACATTCCACATAATAGGAACTAATATTCATGGACATCTTACAAATGTCTATTTCCCTCAGGACGCTGGTAGTAAGACTGCTCTGCTTGACACTATAGTAGAGCTCAACTCCAACAGACTCCATCCACTATGGATCATAGGTGGTGACTTCAATATGATAACCAAACTTGAAGAAAAGTAGGGGGAAAGAGCCAAATTGGAGAATGAAAGTGGCCACTTCAAGGATTTCATTCAAAACAATTGGTTAATTGATTCGTAGTTCAACAATGGAATTTACACTTGGAGCAATTGCAGAGCAGGGAGGCAGCACATAACATCCAAATTAGACCGCTTCCTAATATCTGATAATGCCATACATCTTGGAGGGGATATCTCTGCCTCAATTCTGCCCCTTTCCAGATTGGATCATTGGCCTATATCTCTTCAATGGAAAAGACCGGGAAATTATACACATCGACCATTCCGTTTCGAAGCTTTTTGGCTCACTCACCCTACTTTCAACAATTTGGTCTGTACGATTTGGAAGGACTTCTCCCCCCCATAAGGATAAAAAATGTTTCAATTCCAATAGAGACTCAAATTTCTTAAAATGCACATAAAAAGATGGAATCACTCCACATTTGGAAACATCTTTCAGGCTCAGAATTCTTTAAACCAAGAAATGATGGCTCTACAGTAAAATATCATCAATGAAGACAGAACATAGGAGACAATGAAACAAGAGAGGCGGATTCAAAATCAATTGGAGGATAGAAGAAAGCAGGAGGAAATCCTTTGGAAGCAAAAATCCAGAGTTAGATGGCTAAAAGAGGGTGAGAAAAACACAAAATTCTTTCATAGAAATACTATACAAAGGTGAATTCATAACACCATCTCTCACATCTAGAATCAACAGGGTGAAAGTGTGGAAGATCATGCACAGATTGAAGCGGAGCTAATCAATCATTTCTAGATGGTTCACGAGGAGCCCCAAATCGATAAATAGCCAACTATAGAAAGACTCACTCAAAATATTTCGAGAATAACTACGGAGGAACGTAACCAACTTCTCCTAAGGCAAGTTACTCCTCAAGAAGTAGATATGGCTATGAAACAACTCAAGGAAGGCAATGCTCCTAGTCCGGATGGTTTCACTACCACCTTCTTTCATAATTTCTAGGACCTCATCAAAGAGGAAGTTTGGCAGGTGGTGGAAGAATCAAGAACCCTTCATTGGTTGCTTCGATCTTTAAATCTGACTTTCATCACCCTAATTGCTAAAGAAGAGCACTCTAGCGAATCAGATAAATTCCACCCAATTTCCTTATGCAATGTCATTTACAAAGTCATATCCAAAATCATAGCTTCTCAGATGAAACCGCTTCTTCCCCTACTCATATTTCCAGAACAATCAGGATACGTGGAAGGAAGGAAAATTCTTGATGGTATAATCCTCACTCATGAGGTTATACACTCCCTCAAGCACTCCAAAAAGGTAGGTATGATAATCTAAAGCTTTTGACATGTTAAGCTGGACTTATATTGAAAAAATGCTGTCAGCCTATGGCTTCTCCCCCCCTTGGGTGCATTGGGTAATGAGTCTGGTTTCTTCCACTTTATTCTCCATCTTCATCAATGGCATTCCCTCTCGTCCGTTTAGTCCCTCTCGGGGTATCAGGCAAGGAGACCCCCTCTCACATTTTCTTTTTGTGTTAATGGCGGAAGGATTATGACGACATATCAAGAAATATCTTCATTCTCGGCAACTCAGAGGTATCTCCATCCATAATTCTCCAGATATTACCCACCAACAATTTGTAGATGATAATATGTTATTTGGGCATCCCTCTATGCAAGAAGCATTAAAATATAAATCTTTTGTTGATGATTTCTCTGAGGCTTCTGGGGCCAGCATTAACACTGCTAAATCCCAAATCTTCTTCTTTCATACTCCACCGATGACTCAAAATGCTATAGCTTGCATTCTTGGCTTCTCCATAGCTTCACTACCTTCCAAATATCTGGGTGCTCCCTTAACTGACTCGGCTATAAAACATGCTTCTTGGAAATTACTACTAGAAAATCTAGAAGCTTGTCTTTCTTCCTGGACGTACCGAGCTCTTAATATAGCAAGTAGACTGATGTTAGTCAAAGCTGTGTTACAAGCAATGCCTCTCTATCTTTTCTATATCCTGGCTGCTCCAAAGTGGGTTCTCAAGAAAATCAAATCTCTGCAATGCAATTTTCTTTGGGGAGCCATAGGACAAAATCACAAATGGGCATTGGTAAAATGGCTGACTGTTTGTAGACCCAAGGAAACCGGTGGTATAGGCTTAAGAGATCCCCATCAAAGTAATTCTATCATGGGAGCCAAAATCTGGTGGAAATGGCTCTAAACTCCAAACACGCCTTGGGAAGTTATCTGGATGGCCAAATATGCAAATCATAGGCCACCGAAAGAACTAATTGGATTCACACCAACAGAAAAGCGATCTTTAATATGGAATGTAGCTAGGCAACACTTTCTTTTGATCCAATAACACAGTTTCTGGGAAATCAGGGATGGAAACATAGCAAGGTTTTGGATGGACTCCTGGCAACAACAGCCGAGGTTATGTAGTATCTATAGATGTCCACCTAGTTAGGAAAGGGAAGAGCAACAAAAGGAAACAATCTAGCAACAATGGACACCCACCTTAGCACAAGGATACAGACAATGGCGCCCAGTAGCCCAATTGATCAGGAATGGAGCAAAGCACCTCCAGAATGCCATAGATACTAAACTAAAAAATTGAAAAATCAGATTCTCTGACAAAAAGGACATTCTAAGGTGGGGCTATACCCCAAGAAGATCTTTCACTACCAAGGAGGCGTACAAAATTATCTGCACTAATCCAACGCCCATCGATCCTCTATGGAGCAGAATATGGTCTCCTGGAACTTGGCCCAAGGTTTCCATGTTCCTCTGGCTGTTTGGTCACCAGTGAATCCTCACATGGGATAACCTTAGGAAAATAAATTTTCATGGACCTTCAAGATGTCCCAACTGTAATCAACAGGAAGAAACGATACAACATCTCCTAGACAACTGTTCTCTTGCCAACTAACTCTGGGAGAAGGCCAGCTTTCGATGTAAAAAATGGTGCAAAGTCTCAGAGGATCTAATCAACAGAATCGCAATTGGCAGCAGAATCCTTATAAAAACGAGCTACTTAACCAACTGTGGCAAATAATACTAGGCCTTCTTCTTTGGACAATTTGGAAAGAAATAAATCGGCGCATCTTCAAGAATCAGAGCACACCTCTAGACACCATGTGGAGCAACCTCTGTCTTAATCTTCAGGAGACCTTGGTGCTACAAACCTGGAAAGTTGAAGATTTTTCTTTACTCCCACAAGAGCAGGCTATCTGGGTGAATTGGAATCTTCAAATCCCCCAAATTCTAAAAAATCCTAGAATTTCTCACAATTCCTCTACAGTGATAAGCAGATGGATACCCCCTCCTCTGGGAACTTTCAAACTCAACTTTGACAGAACTTCCAAGGGTAATCCAGGCATAGCAGGGTTCAGAGGCATCTTCAGGGATCATGAAGGTAAACCACTCCTACTATTTCTAGGCAACATAGGATGGGATATGAATAACTCAGCTGAATTAGAAGGCTTGTGGCAGGGTCAGTCTTTGTCCCATATTCATGGATTTCATCCTTTGGAGATTGAAGGGGATTCACAAATTCTCATTAATATAGCTAATCAACTTCTCCAAGGGGCCCATGCAAACAAAGCAGCCAAAAGATGGAGACTAGAGGCTATATTGGAACTAATTGAACAATGGCTCAACACCAACTGAGTGCTCATGTTCAAACATGTCAAAAGGGATGGCAACAAGGTTGCTGAACTATTGGCCAACATGGGAGTGGACAGTGAGCATACTCTTCTCGTCGGTTCTCTACACATTATACATGACTATGATCAAATACAGGAATGCAACAATTTGGTCCAGAATGATGCAGATTTCTCGGATGTGGGTGTCTAGCTAGATTAATACGATGATGGGACTTGGGTTCGGTAAGTGGAGGAGACACTTGGCCACCTACACCATTACCATACGTGATCTTCTTATACGAATTGCAGTCACCAAAGAAGCATTTAAACTGAGCGAAGGCAGAGATCCAACCATTATACTCGCTCGAGCCTCCGCATGGATTTATTTTCACTTGCCTTCTGCTCACATTAATGAGATAATAATGCCGGGTAAGCATCGAGGCTACTCCACCCTAGGTTTTAAGATAGAGGATGGAAGAGGGAACTCAATCACTTATCCTCCACTGCAAAGCCTCTGCTCACCTTCTGCTGTGCGACCCTGCTTCCGCACTGCTATCGGTAGATGGTGCCATCTTAGTTGTTGCATTGATTTAGGAGATGGGTTGCGCCTTTCTTTAATTGGCCTCTGCAATTTAACCACTGTCACTTTGGACCTCCTTTTCGCTCCGCTCACTCCCATATCTGTTCCCCCGAATCCTCTTTCGCCTTCCTCTGAGCCCATCACCATGCCATGACTGCGACACTGCATGAGATGTCGAAGGGGTAGCACTATCAGTCGTCCCCAGTGCACCCCCTCCACCTCCAACTCTGAGTCCTCTTCTCCCTCCTCTGACTACTTTATTGGTAGATACCCTAATACTCATAGTGGGAGGGGTAGATTCCAGGTTGATAGCCTCATAATGGGTTCTCTCGTACCTGCTAAACTTGTTACTATAACTTCAAATTTGCCCCAAATAGCTCAATTCTTCCTCAACTACACCTTGAATTGACCCCTTATCATTGCTTCCATTTCGGTGGTTTTCAAGGAGGAACCCTTGTTGGTTGACGCCAGTGTGCATAATGGAGGGAAAACCTCAATGACGGCTCAGGACAAGGACGAGCAGAAGCGGTCGATGGACAAGGACAAAGGAAAAACTCCAAGTGATGAGGAGAAGGTTCGCTACGGACGTGAGCATTCCAAGCAAAGTGCTACCTCAAGTGCGGACAAGCCAAGGGAGGATGACGAAATGGAGGCCTACAAGTGCCTCATAATTGAAGAACCACCTCCTCATCATGATGTTTAATCATTCCAATTGTGTTTGGTTTTTCTTTTACGATTCCCAACTTGATGGGATTGAACTTGAATTTTTAGCTATGTTATCAAGTAGTTTTTGTCTAACAGTCCATCATATATGCAAAGTACAGTGGAATCTAAGGCTGATACCCCTGCATGGGTAGCACAGTAGCATAATGTATGGACTAGACTGGTTTCCCCTAGTAGGCAATCAATTTTCTGTTTCTTTTGCTGAACATGCCACACTTATGGGCAAAGCCAAGGCTTAGGCCACGATGTAAATTATTATTCCTCTTTAATAGATTTAAAATAATTTAGAAAAAAAAAGGCTAATTGATCAATATTAAAAACACAAGAGAGTAACAAACCCTAAGAATAAATATTTTAAATCAAAAAACCTAAGAAATTAATAAACCATAAGAATCAATATTTTAAAATCAAGTAATTAATAAACACAAGGACATTAATATTATAAACCAAAAGAACTATAAACCAAGGGTTTAATATTATAAACGAAAAGGAATTGGGGAACCCAAGGGGAAATATTAAAAACATAAGAGATCAACAAGGCTAAGGGATGCTATTAAAAAAACAAAAAATATTAGTAAAGGCTAGGAATAAATATTTTAAATGCAAACCAATGAGAAACTCACATGATTAATAAAGAGATTAATAAATCTTAGGAATCAATTTTATAAATAAAAATCTTTGATAAAGTCACATGATTATTAATATTATAAACCGAGGGGAATAAACATGGTTTACCATGCTTGATTTAAAAATTGAGGCAATTGTTGTCACAATGCGATGTTGGACCAACTATGACCATGGTTGGCCATGGGCGATTTTCATATTGAGATAATTTATGTCAGAATGTGACATTTGATCATGGATGACATTGATCGACTATGGGTAATGCTAATTAACAATGGTTTCCCATGGTTTATTTTCATATTGAGTTAGTGTTTTTCATAATGTGAAATTGGACCATGCATTAGTATTAAACTCCAGGACTAATATTTAAAACCCAATATTTGGATTTAATAAACTGAAGGGAATAATATTACGAACCGAAAGAATTCAAAAAATTAAGGGATCAATAAGGCCAAGGGATCAAGATTAAAAACACAAGAGAGTAACAAACCCTAAGAATAAATATTTAAAACTCAAAAACCTAAGAAATTAATAAACCATAAGAATCAATAGTTTAAAATCAACTAATTAATAAACACAAGGGATTATTAATATTATAAACCAAAAGAACTAATAAACCCAAAGGTTTAATATTATAAACCAAAGGAATTGGGGAACCCAAGGGAAAAATATTAAAAACATAAGAGAACAACAAGGCCAAGGGATACATATAAAAAACAAAAAAGATTAAAGTAAAGGCTAGGAATAAATATTTTAAATGCAAATGAATCAGAAACTCACATGATTAACAAAGAGATTAATAAATCTTAGGAATCATTTTTTAAAATAAAAATCATTGATAAAGTCACATGATTATTAATATTATAAACCAAGGTGAATAAACATGGTTCTCAATGCTTGATTTAAACATTGAGACAATTGTTGTCACAATGCGACGTTGGACCAACTATGACCATGGTTGGCCATGGGTGATTTTCATATTGAGACAATATTTGTCAGAATGTGACATTTGATCATGGATGACATTGATCGACTATGGGTAAAAAAATTAATAAATACTAATAATTAACCCAACATGTCATTCATTTTATAAACCAAAAGAAATAATAACCCAAGGGTTTAATATTAGAAACCAAAGGAATTGGTGAACCCAAGTGAAAAATATTAATAATCTAAGGGACCAATAAGGCGAAGGATCAATAAAATTAATAAAAAAATACTCAAGTTGAAGAAATTAATAAACACTAATAATTAACCCAAGAGATTATTCATATTATAAATCGAAAGAACTAATAAACCCAAGGGTTTAATATTAGAAACCAAAGGAATTGATGAACCCAAGGAAAAAATATTACCCAAAAAATTAGTATTAGAAATAAAAATTACTAATAAACTCAAGTGATTAATAAAGTCGAAGGATCAATAAAATTAATAAAGAAAAATATAAAAACCACAGAAATTAATAAACACTAATAATTAACCCAACCTATTATTCATATTATAAACCAAAAGAACTAATCACCCAAGGGTTTAATATTAGAAACCAAAGGAATTGGTGAACCCAGGGGAAAAATATTAATAACGTAAGGGACCAATAAGGCGAAGGAAACAATATCAAAAACACAATAGATTAATAAAGAATATGACCCAATATTTTAAAAAGAGAGGAATTTTAAAGTCACATGATTATTATTATGATAAACCATAAGTGATCAATCAACCTTATTGATTGTTAATATTATAAACCAATTGAATTAATAAACTAAAGTGATATTAAATACTGCCATCAGTGAAACCAAAAAAATAACATTGAAATTAACATAGTTTAAACCCAAAACCTAAGAATTTAATAAACGGTAGTATTTAATATTTTAAACTCAAGAGATTAATAAACCCGAGGGATTATTAATAATATAAACGAAAAGAAATAATAAACCCAAGGGTTTAATATTATAAACCAAAGGAATTGGTGAACCCAAGGGAAAATTATTAAAAACATAAGTTATCAATAAGGCCAAGGGATCAATATTAAAAACACAAAAGAGTAACAAACCCTAAGAATAAATATTTAAAATTAAAAAACCTAATAAATTAATAAACCATAAAAATCAATATTTTAAAATAAACTAATTAATAAACACAAGGAATTATTAATATTATAAACCAAAAGAACTAATAAAACCAAGGGTTTAATATTATAAACCAAAGGAATTGGGGAACCCAAGGGAAAAATATTAAAAACATAAGAGATCAACAAGGCCAAGGGATACATATAAAAAACAAAAAAGATTAGTAAAGGCTAGGAATAAATATTTTAAATGCAAATGAATGAGAAACTCACATGATTAATAAAGAGATTAATAAATCTTAGGAATCAATTTTTTAAATAAAAATCATTGATAAAGTCACATGATTATTAATATTATAAACTGAGGGGAATAAACATGGTTTACCATGCTTGATTTAAACATTGAGACAATTGTTGTCACAATGCGACGTTGGACCAACTATGACCATGGTTGGCCATGGGTGATTTTCATATTGAGACAATATTTGTTAGAATGTGACATTTGATCATGGATGACATTGATCGACTATGGCTAAAGAAATTAATAAACACTAATAATTAACCCAACGTATTATTCATATTATAAACCAAAAGAACTAATAACCCAAGGGTTTAATATTAGAAACCAAAGGAATTGGTGAACCCAAGAGAAAAATATTAATAACCTAAGGGACCAATAAGGCGAAGGATCAATAAAATTAATAAAAAAATATTCAAGTTGAAGAAATTAATAAACACTAATAATTAACCCAAGGGATTATTCATATTATAAACCAAAAGAACTAATAAACCCAAGGGTTTAATATTATAAACTAAAGGAGTTGGTGAACCCAAGGGAAAAATATTACCCTCAATAAACACTAATAATTAAACCAACGTATTATTCATATTATAAACCAAAAGAATTAATAACCCAAGGGTTTAATATTAGAAACCAAAGGAATTGGTGAACCCAAGGAAAAATATTAATAACCTAAGGGACCAACAAGGCAAAGGATCAATAAAATTAATAAAGAAATACTCAAGTTGAAGAAATTAATAAACACTAATAATTAACCCAAGGAATTACTCATATTATAAACCAAAAGAACTAATAAACCCAAGGGTTTAATATTATAAACCAAAGGAATTGGTGAACCCAAGGGAAAAATATGACTCAACAAATTAGTATTAGAAATAAAAATTATTAATAAACTCAAGTGATTAATAAAGTCGAAGGATCAATAAAATTAATAAAAGAAATATAAAAACTAAAGAAATTAATAAACACTAATAATTAACCCAACATATTATTCATATTATAAACCAAAAGAACTAATAACCCTAGGGTTTAATATTAGAAACCAAAGGAATTGGTGAACCCAAGGGAAAAATATTAATAACGTAAGGGACCAATAAGGCGAAGGGAACAATATTAAAAACACAATAGATTAATAAAGAATACGACCCCATATTTTAAATAGAGAGGAATTTTAAAGTCACATGATTATTATTATAATAAACCGCAAGTGATCAATCAACTTAACTGATTGTTAATATTATAAACCGATTGAATTAATAAACTAAAGTGATATTAAATTCCACCATCAGTGAAACCAAAAAAATAACATTGAAATTAACACAGTTTAAACCCAAAACCTAAGAATTTAATAATATTTAATATTTGAAACTCAAGATATTAATAAACCTCAGGGATTATTAATAATATAAAACAAAAGAAATAATAAACCCAAGGGTTTACTATTATAAACCAAAGGAATTGGTGAACCCAAGGGAAAATTATTAAAAACATAAGTTATCAATAAGGCCAAGGGATCAATATTAAAAACACAAGAGAGTAACAAACCCTAAGAATAAATATTTAAAATTCAAAAACCTAAGAAATTAATAAACCATAAGAATCAATATTTTAAAATCAAATAATTAATAAACTTAAGGGATTATTAATATTATAAACCAAAAGAACTAATAAAACCAAGGGTTTAATATTATAAACCAAAGGAATTGGGGAACCCAAGGGAAAAATATTAAAAACATAAGAGATCAACAAGGCCAATGGTTGATTTTCATATTGAGTCAGTGTTTTTCATAATATTTTAAATGCAAATGAATGAGAAACTCACATGATTAATAAATCGATTAATAAATCTTAGGATTCAATACTTTAAATAAAAATCAATGGCAAAGTCACATGATTATTAATATTATAAACTGAGGGGAATAAACATGGTTTACCATGCTTGATTTAATTCAGACAATTGTTGTCACAATGCGACGTTGGACCAACTATGACCATGGTTGGCCATGGGTGATTTTCATATTGAGACAATATTTGTCAGAATGTGACATTTGATCATGGATGACATTGATCAACTATGGCTAAGATTCATATCATGAGCCTTATAATTAATATTATAAACCCAAGGGATTATTATGGAAAACCCAAGGGATTACAAACCCAAATGAATAAATTTAAACCCTAGGATGAATATTATGCCCTAGGAATATAAACCCTAAAATTAATAAACCTAAGAGATTAATATTGTAAATACTAGGCTTAATATTAAACCCTAGGAATATAAACTCAAGGATTAATATTATAAACTGAAGGAATTTACATTATAAACCTAATTTATTATAAAACAAAAGGATCTATATTAAACCCTAAGACTAATATTATACCATAGGAATATGATCACTTATATTAATAAACTCAAGAGATTAATATTGTAAACCCGAGGCAGTAATAAAAAGGAGGGATTAATACTAAAACCCTTAAAAACCCAAAGTATTAATATTGTAAACCCAATGTATATAAAACCTAAGATAAATATTATATACCCTAAAAAAAATTGGTTGACCATGGTTTATTTTCATATTGAGACTATAATTATCACAATGCGGCGTTGGACCATGCTTAACCATGATTGATTTTCATATTGATATAATATTTGTCACACTGTGACGTTGGACCATAATTGACCATGATTGACCATTATTGACCATGGTTGATTTTAATATTCACAATATTTGTCACAATACGACGTTGGATAGTGGTTGATAATGGTTGATCGTGGTTGACGATGCTTGATTTTGATATTAAGACAATCTTTGTCATATTCTGACGTTGGACAATGGTTGACCATGAATTAGGTCACGATTTATTTTCATATTGACCATGATTGACCATGATTGACCATGAGTGATTTTCATTTTGAGACAATATTTATCACAATGAGACATTTGACCATGGTTGACTATGATTGAATATGGTTGACCATGGTTTATTTCTATATTGAGACAATCTTTGTTATAATGTGACGTTGGACCATGGTTGACTATGAATGACGATGGTTGATGATGGTTGGTGATGCTTGAACATGGTTGAATTTCATATGGAGACAATATTTTTCACAATGTGACATTGGACCATGGTTTACCATGATTATAAACCCAATGGATTGATATTATAAACCCAAGGGACTAATAAATGCAAGGAATTAACACTAAAAACCCAAGGGATTGTAAGTCCTAGGTGATAATATTAAACGTAAGGGTTTAATATTATAAGCCCAAGATATATAACCATAAGACACATATTATAAACCCTAAAATAAACATGGTTGTCCATCATTGTTCATGGTTGATTTTCATATTGACACAATCTTCATCACTAACACGACATTGGACCATGGCTGACCATGATTGATTTTCATATTTAGACAATCTTTGTCACAATGCAACGTTATACATGGTTTATTTTCATACTTAGAAAATGTTTGTCACAATGCGACGTTGGACCATGTTTGATCATGATTGAGATGGTTGACCATGGTCAGCGATGGTTGATCATGGTCGACGATGGTTGACCATGGTTTATTTTCATATTGAAACAATATTTCTCACAATGTAAGGCTGGACCATGGTTCACCATGATTGGCAATGGTTGATTTTCATATTGACCATGGTTGACCATGATTGGTTTTCATATGGGGACAATTTTTGTCACAATGTGACGTTTGAATAGATATTAGAAACCCTAAAATAAACAAGGTTGACCATCATTCACCATGGTTGATTTTCATATTGACACAATATTTTTCACAATGTGATGTTGGAACATGTTTGACCATGATAAATTTTCATATTGAGACAACATTTGTTATAATGCGACATTGGACCATTGTTGATTTTCATATTGAGGCAATATTTGTCACAATGTAATGTTAGGCCATGGTTAATCATGGATGTCTGTCGTTAACTTAAGAATTTGAACTCTTAACTTGTTTCCATTTTGCAATTCTAACAAAATAATATATTGATTTATTTTCAAATAAATAAGAATAAAAATATGCATTAGAGAGATATTGTAATTTTTAACATTTTGTTAATACTGTAGAAAATTCAAATTACTATTCTTCAATTCTTTAACTTGTTTCCATTTTGAAATTCTAACAAAATTTAGTTTATACTTCTTTAAAATTTTCAACTCTAACTTTTTTTCCTTTTGCAATTCTAACAAATATTATATTTTTCTATATTTTTCAACTCTAACTTGTTTAATTCTAACCACTATTATTTTGCAATTCTAACCAATATTATATTTGAAATAATTCTAACAAATATTATATTTTTCAAATCTAACTTGTTTCCATTTGCAATTCTAACCCATAGAAATTTAATTTCAAATAAATAAGAATTTGAATTATGCACTTCTAACAAATATTATATTAGAAATTTAATTTCAAATAAATAAGAATTTGAATTAATTAATATGGAGTTTAGTTAATATTTAGTAACATTACCATTCTTAAAACAAATCGTTACCATTTTGGAAAAAGTTCAAATCGTCAAATTTTATGGAGAAAAATAAAAATAAATTAATCTTATATTTTTAAGTAAGATAAAAATAAAAATTACAAAGAGATGGAAAACATAGTGCTCTGCCTACCAACCGTCAACCCTCTACAACACTTCCACAAGAATCACTTTGAAGAATGGGAATCGGTATTGAAAAATAAAATGCAGTACGCAACATTTTGTTGGAAGAGGTTTCAAGATTCCAATGGAGGAAATTAAGAGATCGTTAAATTGATTCGGCCTCTGCTAACCTTGAACCGAATAATACGTTTGCATTCATTCAATTAGAAATTAATACACAAATAACACCAAGAACACAACATATACCCTAAATTTGCCAACGCTATTGTAATATGAAGATATCCCTTTATTTCCTAATTGGTTAAATAAAATGAATAAATACATACAAAAAACTGTGTCTCTCATCCACAAAAGAATTCTTGACAGATTCCAAACCATAATGTCATTTATGATATGCTTCAACAGAAAAAATGGACCAAAGAGAAACCGCAAGAGATATCAGTAAAATCGAGAGGCGAAGAAGGGGATGAATGAGACCACAAGAGCAGTGATCAAAGAGGGAATGAAGGCCATTGAAGAAGAGCTTGTCTCTATTGAAGGACTTGGAGATGGTGCAGACACATCTACAGCTTTTGCTGCTCCCGATACTACCATTATCATCACAACGACGAAGAGCGCTGCAGATGTGTAGTTACTGGTGCCTGCCATTCTTGCTCACTGCACCCAACACGCCTCTTACTGCTAAATGTTAAGTGCAATCCCTGTGAATAAATCAAAATCTTAAATACAACGTGCTAGGCTTTGACGCATGACTGTTGGGATCATTCGATCGAATACAATGTGCGCACCAACGTGTTCAGGCCGCTCGAGATTTTCACCGATACATGGTGTTCGTCTGGTGCCTTCGTCGCCAAATGCGAGATTATCAAACGATGGAGGATTTCTTAAGTGTATCGCCAGTTTCTTTTAAATGATACTTGGCAGGTGGTGGTAAGTAAATTTTAATTTGTTTATTTTTGTAGTTTGGTTCATCTTCTCGTATCTTTCTAGAGTTCACCCTAATTTGATAGGCGACAGTCAACAAATGGCATAGTAAATTTTTAATCATGTTTTGTAAAAATTTAATTTAAGTATGGTTTAAACATGTGATTTAGATATGCAAGGAAGTTAGTTGTTTGAATTTCATGACCAGAATATACCGGCATCTCTAAATCTACACCATCCGATCGAAATGATTAATTAAAAAATGATTAATTCTTGCAATTCCAATAGGGGGGTTACGCCTATCGGCGTAATAAACCCACGCTTTCTAGCTAACCAATTATCAACAGGAGCCCCAATGTACATTCCATGGAAGCTTACTTTCGATCAACCATGGATCAATATCCTTACTGTAGCTAAGCTTCCTTTCCTTAAGGCTTGGAGAGTAAGGCTAACTAACCTATGAGAAACTCCCGCAACATTTTATTATTGGGTCCTCATACCCCACATGCACTCTGACACATGTCCACCCAAAAAACTAATTTCCTTCAATACTTAATATATCTTTTTCAATTTTCTCAGTGCCCGCACAGATCTGCACAATACTCTAGGTTTATGAAGGCCGCCCCCTTATCCCTTCTCATGTCCAGTTACACACAGAGAGATGACCGAAAGAAATTTCCAAATAGATAAAACCTAAATGGTTCATTCTTTGAATTGTTGGAAGCTCAAAGGTTACTCGAGTTGCTGGGTAAAATTAATTTGAATCGAATTTTTTCCATCTCCTTTGCTTCAGTGGCGAGACACGTGAAATCCATGCAAATTTGTAAATTTTAGATATTATAACTGACCATTATTTATTTGTATGTAACCATCGTGGACTTTCTGAAAATGTAACCATTGTGGTCATAACAAAGTAATAATTTGAAACATAATTCCATGAGGGACACATGTCTCATCTTCCATTCTCTAGAACATACCATAGGTTACCTCACCCTAGTTTGATGTTAGTGACTTTCCAGATCAAATTTTTGCAACTATAAAACTTCAATATATATAAGTGTGATTACTATACTATGCAAATACAAAATACTAGTATGTTTTCCACTATTCTTTTTCAATATATATATAAGTGTGATTACTATACTATGCAAATACAAAATATTAGTATGTTTTCCATTGAATAGTAGAAAATGAAGAAATTAGTGACTAGGTGACTAAAAATTTTAGTCACCGTAATTATTTTAAGTGAATTACTATTAAATTTGAGCAATTTTAAGTGACCGAACTAAAAATGACTAATTTAGCCTAGGGATAAAATATACGACTAGATAATCACTGACTAAAATAAAAATGACTAACTTAAATGAATACTTTAGTCTAGGATTAAAATATATGACTAGATAATAAGTGAAAAAATAATAATTATCAACCTAAATGACTATTGTAGTCCAAGAATAAAAATATGACCAAATAACTAGTATATCAAGTATATAAATTAGCTATTTAAGTTAGTAATTTTAATTCTGGACACACTATTTCTTATGGGTTTTTTTTGGCATTTTTACATGCCATGGTTAACTATTGCACTAGATTCATAGAGAATGATTTCATTAATTTGAATTCAAAGTATGTTGATTTATACATGGTCAATTGATATAAATCTAGAAGGTTACTCTAAAGCCATATTATTCTATAGATACACGCATTACAAAAAAGTTCACGAATTCTAATAATGCATTCACATTCTTAGAATGTGCACACACTATTATTAGAAAACCATAAATATAGCTAATAATTCTTGTGGCTCTTTAACTATGTAGAATAGCATGCCATGGTTCCCATATCCAAGTTGAAATCCAAATATCCCTGAGATAGTATCTATGTGGTTGTTTGGGGGTTAATTCATGTTCCTTAAAATCAAGAAGCTTTATTAAGGGCCTAAGGCCCTCTTTTCTCCTACCTTGAAGATAGTACATTCCCCAAGCCCCGTTATTACCATGTAAACCATACCCATGGTGAAAAATATCCCCCATAGAGGCCAAATATCCTCTAGAGATGTTCCATGTAGTAATTAGAATACTTGTTCAAGAAGATTGATCATGGTAAGATTCAAATATGACCAAAGCACCTTATGATCCTTCCTTGACCATGGTTAAGGCCCCAAGTTCCATACATGGTGCAAAAATAATCCTAATGATATTAAGGTTAAACTTAAAGGCCCCAACACCCAAATATGTCACAGAAAACCTTCAAATAACACCCATATCACACCTAAAGTCTAGATATATCTTAGATAGGATATGTGTGGCTGTTTGAGGCCTTATTCACATCCCTTGAACTTAAGAAGTTTTGTTTAGGGACTGAGGATCTTGCTTTCCTTCAATATCCATAGTAGAGGCCATAAAACTCATCCTTATTATGTAAAACATACTAGTAATTCTCATATTTCCATTCTAATATTATGTTCATGGACATTAAATATGAGAAATATTTGTTTTAGGCATAAGGCCCTTTTTCATTCCTTGGCGAAGATATAAGACCTAACTCCCATATATGATGTGGAAAACCTAATAATGAAACCCTTATCCTAGATGGAGGCCTAAAATCCCCTAAAGATGATTTATATTGTTATTTATGGTTTTTTTCATACAATGTGAGCCAAAGAAGTTTCATTTTGGGATCAAGGCCATTGTTTTCATCCCTTTGCAATGCTACAAGCCTAAGACCCATTCTTACTATGTAAAACATACCAATTACACTAAATATCCCCCATAGATTCCTAAGATCCCCTATATAGGTTATGTGTTGTTCTTTGATAACTACTTCCAAAGATTAATAATCAAATATTCAAATAAGGCCTAACCCCTTATAACGTTCCTATTTTGACCAAGCCTACACTTGTAAGCATCATATGTGATTTGAAAGCCTACTAATTTCATTAATTTATGTGGTGGTTTGAATTTTTTTTAATGGCCACTGATTATTTAAGACTTAAGTCCATTTTATTTAATGTATTTCTTTGGCCATAGTAAAGGCCATGGGACCCATTATTACTATGAAAAACATATTAAATGCCCATATTCCTAGCTAGAGGTCTTGTTCATGGAAATTGAGCATGAGAAAGATTACTTTAGAGACTAAGGGCCTTGTTTTCCTCTCCTAACCATAACATAGACACTAACTTTGATATGTGGTGAGAAATAATCCTATGGTGCCCATATCCCAACTCAAGATCAAAGATTAATTAAAGAAGATCTATGTGGTTTTTAAGTCTAGTTCATTTCCCTTGACACTAAAAAGCTTCTTGTAAGGCCTAATGCCCTTGTTTACATCCCTACCCATGGTACATTCCTTAAATCCTATAAATGGTGTTAGCCCCCTAATTTTCTATATTTTTACCATTTTCCCCTTCCTAAATCATAACCATTTACCTCTGTTCCACCTCCTTTATGCACCCTCATCTTGCACCAGTCCAAGCACAGCGACATATTTCGTAAAAAACTTTATTCTTCATGTTTTAATTCAATTTATCATTAATTAAATATTTATTACATGATTTGTTACTTTTAAATCACTTTTGTAACTTATCTATATCTCCAATGTTATTTGATAGTTAGAGTGCTTACCATGACTACTGATCTTAGTGCAAGATCAGATCTTGCACCATTGCCATCACAATAGATCTTTGCAGCAGATCCGAACCTCCTCAATCACCGCCTCGTCTTGAGCCACTTCAGCCACGACAGCAAAGTGATTCAAAGGCAGTTGAGACCAATCCATGAAGGGCGAAAGCTGGTTAGCCACGACCAGTTTTACAAAACCGTCTTATTTTGAAGGCCGAAACTAAATTCTGCATTTTGTTCTGTAATCAGTTAAAGGACCTATTTTTGCCTTCAGCCAAGGGCCTATATAACGTAAAATGTAAATATAACTAGGAGAAGAATTTTTGAGCAGAGTTTTTAGAGCAAAGTTTGATAGGCGGTAACACGTTGTTTTGTTATTGCCCGAATCTGGGCTGGACATTATATTAACGCATGTATTCGCCTCAATGAATTAATAAAAGGGAGCTTTGCCTCATGTTTTAGAAATTCTGTTTTTGTCTTTAAGCTGATGAATTGAGTCTCTTGTGTGTGTGTGTTTATCTTTCTCATACACCATGTGTGTGTTTAACATGGTGTTTAACATGGTATCAAAGCTGATACATCCATAACCAGCTCAATCTTGAGTGATCCATTTGTGTTTATGGCCTGTGCATATCTGCAAAAGTTTTGATAATTTTTGCAGCACTCAGAGATTTCTGCAGCAGTCATTTTTCCGCATTCAAAAAATTTTTCTTGGAGAAGAGCAGCATTCAAAAATTGGCAGCATTCAGAATTTGTTTTGAAGAAGAGCAGCAGTGGTTTTGAAGAAGAGCAGCACTGCACATCTGAAGGTTGATTTCTTCTTGCAATTTCTGCCCATTAAATTCTGCATTTTGGAGAGGTGTTGGAAAAATTGTTTTAATGTTGATTTCTAAAGAATTTTATGATTTTTTTAGTGGAAAAGATTTCTGAGTGTTTTTTAATTTCTACATTGAAGAGCTGCTAGAAAATTGTTCAAAGTGAGTTTATGGAAAAATTCTGGGTTTTTCACTGAAAATTTCTACAAATTTCTGGATTTTTCTGCTGAAAATTTCACCATTCTCTACTGCTGAAAGAAAAAGAAAAAAATTATTATCTTGCTACTTCGAAGTCTACAAGTTCCGCTGAGTATATATATATATATATATATATATATTCTACTGTTTTTTTAAAGTCAATTTCCTAGTCTACTCTGCTGTTTTAAATTAAAAAAAAATAAAAAATAAAAAAATAAATAAATAAATAAAAATTATATACAAAAAACATTTTCAGGCTCTACGTCTGCCCCAAATCAAACCCCACGCAGCTCACAGCTCTTTCCTACCCACTACAATTTACCGCTCTCAACTCACCACGCCACGACTCCCCCTTACTCCGTCCATCTCAACACTCCCCGCTCGCTCTACCCGGTACCCTCTCGGCCTCCCTATCGGCTGACCCCCCCTCCGCGACAGAATCTACACACTCCACCCTTATTCTACCCCCTCTCCCACTCCACCCTACCGCTCCTAACTCCACCCTTCTCCCTACAGTTGGCCCCTCTCCTCCCATAACCCCTCCTCCCCATGCCATATCTGCACCCCTCTCATTACCCCATACGCACCCCCCTCTTCCCCTTATCACTCCATTCCACCACTCCCATTTTAATTAATTCCCCTCACCCCATTTTAATAACCCCTCCTCTATTTCATTTCAATTTTTTAATTAATTTCTTTTAAAATAATTCAAATATATATATATATATATATATATATATATATATATATATATATATATATATATATATATATATATATATATATTTAAAAAAAATAAAATTTCTCATTCCCTTCTCATTTTAAATTAATCCCCTCTCTTTTAATTAATCCCCTTTATTTTAAATTTCTCTCATTTTTAACTAATTCCCATTTTTAATTAATTAAAAAAAAAAACAGCAGAGAGGAAGAGAGGAAGAGCAGAGAGAGAGTATGAACAACAGAAATGAAGGAAATGGCATATGCAGAAAATGGACTGTACACATAGAGAAGAAAAGTGAAGTTTATATTGAATGATTTATGGCATATATCGAAGGGTGATTTTCTAAAGAGATTTGCATTTGAAGATAAATTGGTCCTCATTTTGAACAACAGTGGCATTCATAATTTGGGCACACAAAAATTCTGATTTGTGGAGTTTCTCTTAAGCTCTATCGCATTCTGCATCAAGGTCAAGAATCCAAGCTTGTGAATATCTCCTCCTTTTCTTGAGTTGAGTTGAGTTGTTTTTGGTGTCAAACAACTATTTGAAGAAAAAATTGAGCTGCCTTAAAGGCTTTTTGCATAGTGTTTTTGCTGCATATTTTTGCAGAAATATTGTATTGAATTGCCATTGTATTGCTCATTCATAGTTGCAATCAGCAGACTTTGTACTTTGAGAGTTCTCTTGAGTCATTTATCTTTCTTGCTGAATCACATTATAAACGGGTGCATTTTCGGTTGAAGCCGACACCCTTTCATTTTTGAGCCTAAGTTGTTGAAAAATGGCTAAAATAAATGAGGGATTAGAGTTGTTGCATAACCTCATTCATTCCAATGTTCATGATATGGTAAAAATGAGCAATCATGCTCTTTGTAACATTCAAAGTTGTTTGCAAGATGCACAAGAAAAGATTGAGTTTTTGCAGTTGGAATCTCAGCTCCAACAAGATGAACTTCAGCAAAAGAGTCACCATTCTAAACTTGTTTCTGTTCATAATATTGATAAAGACTCCCATCAGTATCAAGTCAGTAAATTTGAAGTTGATTCCCATTCAGTTCCTTATAGAAGAGCAGATTTTCATGCAGATGCAGTAGTTCAGCCTACACTTCTCAAGCCCATCATCAGACCTTGGGAAGAGCTTGTCCACAACAAGCACAGAACTGGTCTTGGATATGACAAGGATGTGTCCTTTCTTATTCCAGACTACACCAAGCCCATCATATTTCAGAATGCTGGATTCCTGTATGACAGTTCACCTGCAGCTGTTTCAGATCCTGCTCCACTTCCACAACAGATTGTAAAATGCCAACATTGTGATCGAGTTGGCCATATGAAAGATCACTGTTTTGATCTTCATCCATGCAATCACTGTGGTCAGCACACCCATTCTTCACACAGATTCTTCAGACACAAGCCTCCTGCAAGAACAAAGATTCATCTTGGATGGATTGCTTCTTGGCAATGGGCATCAACAACCAAGAAGATGTTTAAAACACATGTCAGAACTTGTTCTCAGATATTGAGCAAACTTACAGTTGAGTTTTCGCCATCATCTCACCTTGTCCCTGACAAGGGGAAAAATGGTGGTCATGTACAAGCTTCGACGATAGATCAAGCGAGCCTGAGCCACAATCTCTCATTCCATGTTCAGAGTTGTAGCTAGAGACACAACAATTCAAGCGAGCCTGAGCCACAATTCATCATTCCAGATTCAGAGATGTAGCTAGAGACACGGATGCCCATGAGCATGCCTTTGGTTGGTGGATAACCTTAAACCATCATTTTTGGTTGGTGGATAACCTAAAACCATCATAGGTAGTAGACTTCCCTTCTTTTAGGTTGAAGGTCTCCCTTTCATATATGAGGAACACTTCCTCTAGCAGAAGCCTTCAACTTCTTGCCAGCATTGGTTGAGTTCCAGGAAATGCTTCAAGCATTCCAGAGTTGTTGGTAATCCTAAAACCATCACAGGTAGTAGACCTCCCTTCTTTTAGTTGAAGGTCTCCCTTTTTATATGAGGGACAATTCCTCTAGCAGAAGCTTTCAGCTTCTTGCCAGTTTTGGAAGAGTTCCAGGAACTGCAACAAGTCTTGCGTTCCAGTGTTGGTGGTCATCCTTAAACCACCTCCTTTTTCCAACATTTCAGAGAGTTGATTCAGCCCAAGTGCTGCCATGCATACTCTGCAGATTTGTATTACAACTCTCTTCTTGGACTCACACATACCCCTTCGGATTAAGGGGGGATTTTGGAACACCTAATCCTACATGGGTAGGTGTGGAATGCGAAAATTCACAATGGAGTCCAAGTGACCTTGGAATATGAAACCAAGAGTCAAACCATTGTACTATAAATGTACATCTTTGTATAATGGAAAATAAGAAAGCCTCACGCTTATCCTTCATTGTGTGTTGAGTCTCTTGTGTGTGTGTGTTTATCTTTCTCATACACCATGTGTGTGTTTAACATGGTGTTTAACAAGTTTACTAAGTAGCGTTTTAGCTTAAAAGGGAAACGCGCTGGTTGGCTAGGGCCCAGCCAACTCAACACATTTACCCCATTTTCTGTTTCTTGTAATTTGTGTTTATATTTTCAAAGTGTGATTTAAAATTTTAGCACATGTATTCCTATCTGAGTGAAAACGGATCCGTTGTGTGAAGTAGATACATTTTCTCTCCCTGCAATTTACTTTCCTATACTTGATTTCAGATTGATTTTCCTCCGCCTAGTACAAGCAGGAGAAACAAACCTGCACCAGTGCACATTGGTGTGCTATTTCCTTTTCCTGCAATTTTGTTTAATCAATTTTTCTGCCTGGTCCAAGTAGGAGAAATGAACCTGCACTAGTGCACGTTGGTGTGATGCAGCAAGATTTCTTAGTCTACTTTCTGAAATCTTCTTTCTTTCTTTAAATGCTTATGATAGGATAAATGATTGTTTCTTTATTTCTGCATTTTTTAAGATCATAAACATTCAATTTTATGTGTGCAATTTGATTCGATAGTAAACTAGCACTTGCAATAATTGAACACTCATTTTAAGGATTAAATTCTAAGTGCAGGAAGCTCTGATCCGGTGTAAGAACCAGTTTCTTGCCACAAGATCTGAGTGCTCTGAACCTTGAAAATTTCGAGCCCTTGCATGAAGTTAAAAAAATCCTTTAGTAAAGACACTATTTATACCTTCTACATAAATCTCTGATACTGCACTAGTATAGGACAGATTAATGCAAGAAGGAAATCTCTAAAGAAGCAGGTTTAAGGGCCCATCTAACGAGACTGCTAAAGTGTCTCTGCTAAGGGAAAAAAACACACTCAGTAGATTAAACAACCATTGGTGGGAGTGATTGCCTTTTATCTTTAATTCTCTCTTGCAAATGCATACTTCCTCGTTCCAGTCTTAGATTATTTTTTATGGTTCAAGTTGCCTTTTTCTCTTTTGATTTGATTCTGAAATATTTCCTTTAAAGAAAGTAGGGATTTACATTAGGAAGATTCATACCATCTCTGGCATTGCCTGTGCTTCGTCTCTAAGTTTACGAATCCCCTGGGTTGAAAAATTAAGTGTTGAAGAGTTTGCTTAAGTGTAATTCCTGCACCCAACATTTTGGCGCTGTTGCCGGGGAGGCGATTTGATTTGGTAGGAATTTTCTGATTATACAAATAGAGGTATTTTTTCCTTAATTTTTTGTAGTATTTTTTGGAAGAGTTTTTTGAAGGAATTTTATTGGTGTTAATTAATTTTTGACAACATTTTTTAGAAGTTGTTTGTTATTTTTATTTTTTTCTTTCCTTTTGAAATGAATGCCTAGGAAAGGTAAGGTTTTGAAGCCCACTAAGGGCCGAAATAATTCTAAAAACAATTTTCATATTAGTTCTCCTTTTGTAAGCAGGAAGCCCAATCCAGTTCAAACCCATCATGTAGGAACAATCCACCTGAATTATGGTGATAACAACTTAGGTGTGGATCAACCTATTGAGAGCAGTACAAGTAAAAGGGGAACAATGGTGGACCAAGAAGATCATTTGGAAAAGACTGGTGGCAACCAGGTAAGTGAAGAACAATCCACTTTTGTGTTTCCAATTGTGGATCTTGATACTGTGGCGCAAATGAAGAATATTCCACCATCAGCTCTCCTCATTTCCATGGTAAAGTTCATGAAGATATTGACTCTTTTATATTCGAGTTTGATATTCTGTGTAGAAGTTATGATTATGCAACTGATACTCAGAAGTTAAGACTATTTCTTGTTACCCTCAAGGATTTGGCTTTACACTAGTTATGGGGTTAGGAGGAAACACTATAACCTCTTCGGATCAGATGAAGAGAGTGTTTTTGTCTAAATATCAAGAATATTTTAAAACTCGGGACATGCAGGATGAAATTCTTACAATCATACAAGATGATGATGAAATTCTTGAAGATTATCTAGAAAGATTTCTGTATATTTTACAAAGGTCAAAACTTAAGCTTGATCCCAACACTATTAGAACCTTGTTCTTAAGAGGAATTATTGATAATGCTAGAAATAATTTGAATCTGTTAGGACAAGGTGATATTTCTCACTAAAATTTTGATCAAATTTGTGAATTATGCAAGAAATTTTCAAGAAATCAGTATAGATCTGGTAGAGGAACTCGAAATAGAAATAGAAAAACTGAATCTACTGATGCTATGATTATTGGACTAGAAAATAAAATGGAAAACATGAAAATTGATATAATGAACACTATTACCAAAAAGTTAGACTCCTTAAAATATCAACAGAAACTTATGAAGGAACAAGAGTCATTATTTATTTTCTGTCCTAAATGTAGAGACAAGCATACTCCTAAAGAGTGTCCTCTTAATTTGAAAGAAACTAATAAGTGTGCTATTTTTGTAGAAGACCATATCATAGAAAAATTTCCCTCTATACCAGGACTTAAAGCTGTATTTATAGGGGGATAGCCTAAAGCTGAATACTTGAATGCTATGGGAGCAAGAAGGAATTGGCCTCAGGTAGGTACAGGTATGGCTTCTGAATTTTCTCCACACGATTTTGGTTATAATTCACATGCATATTCTTATCTTAACTCTCATCAGTAGTGGCAGTATGGGAATCAATACTAACATGGGAAACCTTCTCAACCATGGCAACAAGGTTGGAGAGGGCCAACTCATTCTTCATATTCCTACCAGACACCTATGCAGTCATATCCATCTACGCATACACCTTATTCAATGCCTCAACTTCCGAGTCAGTCCACTCCACCGTTGCCTTTACCTCCACCCTTTTGACCTCCTAAGTTGCCTTCTCAACCTATGCCCAATCCTAATAATAATAAAGCAGTGCAAATGATCCATGTAAAAAACCCACCTTTACCATTCAAATACTAGTTTATTCCAGTTGGGGTTCATGATATTCAATTAAGATCGGGAAGGATTGTAACATCAGAAAATCAAAAGAAACCTATGGTGATCGTTGAAGAGGAAACTCTTAACCATTATTCGAAATATGTCACTAAGCAGCCCTTACCCTCTGAATCCTTGCCATATTCTTCCAACCAACCCCCCTTCCCAGAGAGGCTAGTAATGGAAAGGAGTGAGCTTATCTATGAGACTAGTTTGGCATCTGAGCTTCGAAATCCTTTCAATAAGATACCCTTGCTTCAAGCCATCAAATAGATCCCCATTTGTACCAAGATTATTAAGGAACTCTGTCTCAAGAAACCTGTGAGGAAGAGATTGGAACCCCAAACCATTCAATTTGTAGGCATGGTAGCAGATTTGATGACGGGATGTGTGTCTGTGGAAAAATACACTGATCCCGGAAACCCTGTTGTCTCAGTTTAGATTGGTAATGTCCTTGTCTCTAATGTTCTTATAGACCTGGGGGCAGCCATTAATGTCATGACTAAGCAAACCATGGATCAAATTCGGTTATCTCATCTTCGCCCTACTCCCACTGTGCTTGAATTAGCATATAAAACTAAAATTAAGCCAGAAGGAGTATTGGACGATGTGATCATCTCATTAGATTCTTGGGAATATCCTATTGATTTCATTGTGCTTCAGCCAAAGAACCCAGTAGGAGGACATCCTTTGATCTTGGGTTGACCATGGCTTGCCACGACCGATGCATATATTGGATGTCATTCTGGTGATATGTATATTTCACATGGAGATTCTAGGAAGAAAGTTACCTTATACCCCCCTGCTAGATCCATTCAGGACATTCGAGATACTTTATGGTTGGATCAAAGCAGTGATGAGGAGACTCAGTCTATTTCTCTTATCCATCATTATATTGGGTCTTCACCAGAAGATGAGATTCAATATTTCCTAAATAATCTAGACACTATGCCTAATTATGAGCCATTGAGCCAGATTTTCAGCCTAGATTTTCAAGATAATCATGATTTTCATTCTTCTGTACAATTGCATTTGACCACTCCCTTGACTACTCTTGAGCCTGATACCGCTCTTTTTGAGATTGGCCCTGGTAAGTCCTTCCATATTAGTTCAGATTTGGACTCATCTCAACAAGAGCATATTGTGAATTTGTTGCAAAACCATCTTAGTGCCTTTGCTTGGGGTTATGAAGATATGAAGGGTATCTCTCCTAAAACTTGTACACATCATATCTACATTCAGGAAGGAACCTGACCTGTCTGACAACCCCAAAGGCGAATGAATCCAGCTCTAAGATATACTATGAGGGAAGAAGTACATAAACTCTTAGATGTCGGTTTTATCTATCCTATTTCCGACAGTCAGTGGATCTCTCCATTAGTTCTTGTACCTAAGAAAGATGGAAGATGGCGTATTTGTATTGATTATCAAGAATTGAATAAAGCCACTCTTAAAGATTACTTCCCTCTCCCTTTTATTGATCAGGTGCTTGATACCCTTGTAGGAAAGAAATATTTTTCTTTTTTGGATGACTCCAGTGGTTATAACCAGATACAGATTACACCTGAAGATCAGGATAAAACTACTTTTACATATCCATGGGGTACCTTTGCTTATAAAGTACTCCCCTTTGGTTTATGTAATGCCCCAACTACCTTTCAAAGGGTAGTCCTGGCCATTTTTTCTAATCTGGAATTTGTAGAAATTTATATGGATGACTTTTCTGTGTTTGGTGATTGTTTTCAGGAAGCTCTCAAAAATCTGGAGAAAGTACTTCTTCATTGTCAAGAAGCCCATCTCGCTTTGAGTGACAAGAAATGTAGATTAATGTGCAAAGCAGGAGTGGTGCTTGGCCATTTGATTTCTGACAAAGGTATCTAGGTTGATTCGGCAAAGATTGAAATCATTTTGCATCTTCCTGCACCCAAAACTCAAAGGGAAGTAAGAGGTTTTTTAGGACATGTTGGTTACTATAGAAGATTCATTGAATTTTTTTTAAAGATAACTGCTCCTCTTTTCCGACTTCTAGCTAAGGATAGTGAATTTTCTTGGTCCACGGCTTGCCAACAGTCTTTTGAAACATTGAAGGAAAAGTTGGTGTAGGCACCAGTTTTGCGAGGTCCAAACTGGTCTATGTCTTTCCACATTTCCTCTGATGCTTCAGATTTGGCTATTGGCGCAACTTTAGGACAAGAGGAAAATAATCAATCCTATGCTATTTATTATATTAGTAAGAATTTCTTCCGCTGAATTGAATTATATAGTTACAGAGAAAGAGTTTTTAGCTGTGATTTTTGCAATTAATAAGTTCAGGCACTATATTATAGGATATGAAGTATTTGTACATACTGATCATTCCACAATTAAATATTTGATGAAAAAACCATTGACAAGTGGTAGAGTGACTAGGTGGTTGCTATTGTTGTAGGAATTTAATGTTACTATTGTTGATAGACTAGGGAAATCTAATGTTGTAGCAGCTTTTCTTTCTAGATTAGATAATCCTGGTGAAGCAACTCCTGTTACTGATGATTTTCCAGATGAACATATTTTTTCTATGTCTACAGATTCTCCATGGTTTTTTGACATTGTTAATTACTTGGTTACTGGGAAAACACCACCCCACTTGTCCGCTCGCAAAAAGCGAAATATTATTCAAAAAAGTGCTGCATATTCCTGGACTCAAGGAGATCTCTTTTACACTGGTCCAGATTTGACTATCCATAGATGTGTAAGAGAGGAGGAAGTGTTTGACATATTGAAATCTGCTCATGATGAACCTTATGGAGGCCACTTTGCTGATAACAAGACTGCATATAAAGTATTGTGTGCTGGTTACTTTTGGCCTTCCTTGTTTAAGGATGCCAAACAGTATGTCAAGTGATGTGATAGCTGTCAACGAATGGGCCAGCCTAATCAAACCAATGAAATTCCTTCATGCCCCCAAGTTATGATTGAGCCATTTGAAAAATGGGCTATTGATTTTATAGGGCCAATAAATCCAACATCATTAAGTAAAAAGCGTATTTTGGTTTGTACAGATTTCGTTACAAAATGGGTAGAAGCTAAAGCTGTTTCTTTTGCTACAGAAAAAGTTGTGATTTTATTTTTACTGAAATATTTACTAGATTTGGTGTGCCTAGAGAATTTTTTTCTGACAATGGTCCGCAGTTTATTTCTAATCTGGCATAGGGTGTGATGGAGCAATACAAGATCTGGCACAGGGAATCCACGCCATATCACCTGCAAGAAAATGGCCAGGTGGAATCTACAAACAAAGTGATCGAGTCCATTCTTAAAAACATAGTCAATATGCATCAGAAATATTGGGCTGAAATATTACCAGAAGCTTTGTGGGCATACGGAACCACTTGGATAAATAGCACGTGACATACACCATATGAGCTGGTATATGGCAAACAGGTTCTGCTACCAATTGAGTTCCAGATCAAAAATTTCAAAACTGTAGTTCAGTTAGGACTAGATCTCTCTAAGGTACAACAACATGGGTTAGATGAATTTCGTAGAGATGTTTTTCAGCAAAACATACTAATTCAGCAGCAATGAAAAAGGTGGCATGACAAGTCTATTCAGAAAAAGTAGTTCCAACCAGGTGATTGGGTACTCCTTTATGACTCTAGATTTAAAATTTTTAAAGGGAATTTCCATACACATTGGATGGGACTTTACGAATTGATCTGAGTATTCGAGAATGGAGTAGTAGAAGTTAAAACTATTGATGGAAAAAATTTAGTATTCTTGGTAAATGGACATAGATTAAAGAAGTATTTTTAGCCACTTGCCAAGAAATATTTTACACAGCAAGTCCAAAAGCAGTTCGGGAAGGTAGTGGTGAATGGTAATACCAAACTTTTGAAGACATAAATCCTTCTTTCTCTTGAATTATTTTTTTTTGATAAAAAAGTAAAGAAAAATTGTTTTCCTATAATTGTGAAAATCAGTTCGCTGACATGATTGCAAAAGGGTCAACTTGAAAACTAGCTTGCTGGTAGGAAGATCAAAAATTTCTAATAAAAAGAGAATGTTGCTTGATCTTTAGATATGCTAGTGACCACCGAGTAAAAGTAGGTTCAACAGGACCAACCTTTATACATTGGGGTAATTAGCATGGATATTTTTATTCAAGTAACACTTAATTCTCACTGCAGTTATTTTTCTTGCACTAGTGCAGGCAGACCTTCTAGAAAATTTTCTACCTTTCTTCATATCCCATTAGTTTTATTCTTTAAATCCCAGAATGATTAACCTTACCACATTATTCTTAATTTACCCTACCGGCTTCGTAAAAATCCCACTTTACCCTTGAATTTTTTTCCCTATCCCACTTCTGTTTATCCCCTCTTTGATACTATTTCTGGAATCCCTGTAGCAAAATTCCTTCCCATTCTGAAATTTTCCCCTTTCCCACTTGTTTGTTCCCTCATGAATTCATTGCAGGATCTCATACACAAAGAGAAAAAAGATGCCCTGAAGCATCAAGAAAGGGCGAAGCAAATTTCTAGTATTAGTTGAGGAAGCCATGTTAGAATTCCAGCCTATATTTTACTTAAATTCCCTTTTTTTTCAGAAAATATTCTTGCATTAGTCTAAGCATATCATCCTATATAATAATACAAGCAGAATGGTACCAACAAACAACATAGTAAGTGGTGTAAACTGATCAGTGCAAGCATGCACCTTGACAGAAGCAGAGTACAATTTTTTCTTTTCATAAGTATATGTCATAGGAAAGCGGTCATCATAAAAGATTGCAAGAAGCCTTTTCACTTATTTAAGAAGTACTTGTGCTATCATATTAACTAGGAGAAAATTATTTAAAGTACAAAGTGTTTTTAGTTAAGAATCATGATCATTTTTTAATAAATGCTAAAATTCTTTTTTGAATTATGAAGGAGTGAGGAAATGTTTAACCGTTGCTTGGATATAATTACCCTTTCCACCATGATCCTAAACGTCCTTCACTTATAATGATTGCCTCACTTAGCCATTAAAAAACCCTGCCGCAAGTACCAATCCCACACGATTTCAAACATGCCATGCATCCACAACTATTTTAGTAAAATGGATCGGTGATAAGACAGAAGGGATGGTGGACGGTTGGATCCCTATCTATAAAGAGCCAAATTTTCTGGTATTGCATGCAATTTTTGGACTGTTTATAATTGTTAAGCAGTGATGCCACCCGTTCGATGTGAACCTTCGTCCCTTAGTGAGGTAGATCAGACTGCTAAGTTTTGCAATAGTCTTGCACTATTGCAAGACTTAATATTTCTTCAATTTTTGCAGAAATTTGACGGGCACAACAATGAAGTGGCGCTATAGTTTTCAAAGAGTTTTAAAAATGGTCGTGTAAAAATTGGGCCCCTGAAATTTAAGGTCACGGAAGAATCGATAGCAGTAGCGACGAGCTTGCAAAATACTAGTGTGCAGTACTTCAAAAATCAGAAACTCAAGAGGAAGCGCTGGTAGCATTTCATCATTGATAAGAATATGAAGGTAGACTAGAAGAAAGGAGTTCGACATAGCGCCCTACTGGGACAGTGGCGGGACCTCCTTTTTATCCTCCAGAAATTCGTGACTTGCGAGGGAAGGTAATCCTTCACCTTTGTGTATCATTTCAGGATGCTACAACACTTCGAACTCGGCCGACACATCCAGTGGAGGATGGATTTCACCTATTTTTTTCTTAAGAGTTTTGAAAAGATGGCCAAGAGTGTGCAGGGCGCACGGGCAGAGCAGGCCAATAAGAAATTATATCACCACGGCCTAATCAAAATCTTGGTTCAGAAGCAGTTGGAAATTAAAGGTATGACCTGGGAGACGCTGTTAAATTAGCTGCATAGGAAGATAGCTACTGGAAATAAGAAAAAGACCCCTGCCAGTACAAGAAAGGGTCCAAGGATAAAGGGAAGTCCTTCTTGCACTATTGCAAAAAGGAAACGACCCGGGAAATCAACAGAAGAAAAGGGCCCATCTCCAAAGAAAAAGAAGACAGCGGGTACACATGTTGAAGAAAATCCTCAAACGCCACCAATACATGAACATACCCTCAAATAAGATGATTTTCTATCAGTCCTTGCAGACGCAGTAAAATATATAAAAGTTGGAGATGACACTTTGTTGGCCGATTTTATTAAGGCCTGGAAAAAGAATGAGAAATATACTGCAGGTGAGGAACCACAGTCCCCATAGAATGTCAAATCCCCTCCTGCACTAGTACAAGAAGAAGAAGAACCAGAAGAAGTGAAAGAAGAAGAAGAACTAGAAGAAGTGCAAGAAGAAAAAGAACCAGAAGAAGTGCAAGAAGAAGAAGAACCAGAAGAGAAAGAAGAAGAAGAAGAAGAAGAAGAGTTTGCCGAAGTGATGAGGGATAATAAGGTCCCTGAAGAAGATACAACCCCTGCTAGGATAGAAAAGGAAGAAGACTCAGTAGCTCCTGCTGCTCGGATAGTCAAGCTAGAGCTTCAAGTGTATAACTTAGAGCAGCTCGTAGCTAAAGCGCAGGAGGAAAAAGAACAGAATAAAGAATAATTCATGGCGGAGATCTAGAAAAGAAAGGAGAAGTCAGGGTGTGGAAGTACCGTGCTGTGCAATGTTTCAGATGACTTAATAAGGTGACGAATAAATTGAAGAAAAACAAAAATAAGAAGCCTGAAACATTGTAGACAGATGATAGTATGCCAGAGTAGGAGTGAGCTGGAACGCTCAAAGTTTTGAAGGCTTTTTGGCAAAGGTAAAGAGTTGTGTGAGGACACACAAAAACTTAGGGATGGGAGGATGTTAGCCCCCTAGTTTTCTCTCCTTTTACCATTTTCCCCTTCCTAAATCATAACCATTTACCTATATTTCACCTCCTTTATGCACCCTCATCTTGCACCAGTCCAAGTACGGTGACATATTTCGTATAAACCTTTATTCTTCATGTTTTAATTCAATTTAGCATTAATTAAATATTTATTAAATGATTTCTTACTTTTAAATCACTTTTATAACTTATTTATATCTCCAATGGTTATTTGATAGTTAGAGTGCTTACCGAGACTGCTGATCTTAGTGCAGGATCGGATCTTTCACCATTGCCAACAAAACAGATATTCACGGCAGATCCGAACCTCCTCGATCACCGCCTCGTCTTGAGCCACTTCAGCCACGACAGCAGAGTGATTCAAAGGCAGCCGAGACCAATCCGTGAAGGGCGAAAGCTGGTTAGCCACGACCAGTTTTGCAAAACAATCTTATTTTGAAGGTTGAAACTAAATTATGCATTTTGTTATGTAATCAGTTAAAGGACCTATTTTGGCCTTTGACCAAGGGCCTATATAATGTAAAATGTAAATAGAACTAGGAGAAGAATTTTTGGGCTGAGTTTTTAGAGTGAAGTTTAATAGGCAGTAACAGGCTGTTTTGTTATCGCCTAAATCTGGGCTAGACATTGTATTAACACACGTATTTGCCTCAATGAATTAATAAAAGGGAGCTCCACCTCATGTTTTAGAAATTGTGTTTCTGTCTTTAAGCTGATGAATTGACTAGTTTACTAAGCAACTTTTTAACTTAAAAGGGAAATGCACTGGTTGGCTAGGGCCAAGCCAACCCAATAGGTTTACCCCATTTTATGTTTCTTGTAATTTGTGTTTATATTGTCAAAGTGTGATTTAAAATTTCAGCACATGTATTCCTGTATGAGTGAAAATGGATCCATTGTGTGAAGTAGATACATTTTCTTTCCCTGCAATTTACTTTCTTGTACTTGATTTTAGATTGGTTTTCCTCCGCCTGGTACAAGCAGGAGAAACAAACCTGCACCAGTGCACGTTGGTGTGATATTTCCTTTTCCTAAAATTATGTTTAATCAATTTTTCCACCTGGTCCAAGTAGGAGAAATGAACCTACACCAGTGCACGTTGGTGTGATGTAGCAAGCTTTGTTAGTCTACTTTCTGCAATCTTCTTTCATTCTTTAAATTCTTATGACAGCATAAATAATTGTTTCTTTATTTTCGAATTTTGTTAAGATAAAAAACATTCACTTTTATATGTGAAATTTGATTCGATAATAAACTAGCACTTGAAATAATTAAACACTCATTTTAAGGATTAAATGCTAAGTGCAGGAAGCTTTGATCCGGTGCAAGAACCAGTTTCTTGCCACAAGATTTGAGTGCTCTAAACCTTGAAAAGTTCTAGCCCTTGCATGAAGTAAAAAAAGGCCTTCAGTAAAGACACTATTTATACCTTCTACATAAATCTCTGATCATGCACTAGTGCAGGACAGATTAATGCAAGAAGGAAATTTCTAAAGAAGCAGGTTTATGGGCCCATCTAACGAGAATACTAAAGTGTCTCTACTAAGGGAAAAAAACACACTCAGTGGATCAAACAACCATTAGTGGGAGTGATTTCCTTTTATCTTTAATTCTCTCTTGCGAATGCATACTTCCTCATTCCAGTCTTAGATTATTTTTGATGGTTCAAGTTGCCTTTTTCTCTTTTGATTTGATTCTACAATCTTTCCTTTAAAGAAAGTACGGTTTTACATTAGGAAGATTCATACCATCTCTGGCATTGCCTATGCTTCGTCTCTAAGTTTACGAATCCCTCAAGTTGACAAATTAAGTGTTGAGGAGTTTGCTTAAGTGCAATTCTTGCACCCAACACATGGCGTGAAAATTTTTCCAATGTAATTGACATCTAATATATTCCTAAAAATATTTATTGTTCAATGCCAAATTCATGGCCCTTGAGCATGACAAGCTTCATTTTATAAATAAAATACTTTTTCTCCTTCTATCATACTAATTCTTATCATGCAAAGAATAATAACGGTGCCCACATTACTAGTCTAAGGCCCTTTCCATGTCCATTGGTAAAGACCTTGAGAGTTATTCCTAGTGTGCAAAGTATGGTAATTTTGTGAAAATACTAGTGAAGAGAAAAGCCTTAATAGAAATTCCTCCATTGTTCATAACCTTTCATAATGCTAAATCTAGGAAACTGGCCTCATTGTGATTAGTGAAAGCTTAGTCCAAAAAAATCAATAATTGTCAAACTTTAGGAGGAGGCATGTTATCATACCTTTTAATGTGTATAGTAAAAAAAGAAAAACCACATAATTTTAATTTTGAGTTTTTTTTTATTTTTTCTCAATACACAGAAAATATGACCACATAAACAACTAAAGCTTCAAAAAATTCGAAAAAGTATACTCTTGACACACATAAATATCACTTCATAAAATTACTAATTATATTTGTAAGTTTTACGTATTAAATAATTTATATACAACTTAATATCTTATTTATTTATATTGAATTTTTAATTTAATACTATATTTAATTTTTAATTTAGATTAATTTCAATTCTTGCTCCCAATTCCTGCCTGAAAAAAATCTATGCTAGATATGTGCAGAATGGGTTAGCTGATGTGGCTTTCAAGTTGTTTGAGAAAATTCCTCAATGAGGTATTCTTGGCCATTCCAAGAACTTTAAAACCTTGCAGATGGTTTTGTCAGAGATATTGGATGGAGGTTGCGAACTTTCTTTGCAAATGCTCATGTTTGCCACTGCCTGGTGTGGTGATTTCAACATGCTCAATGAAGTTATTGGAATAATCGAGAAGATAACGTGTCCCACTAGAAGCAAAGTACATGCTTATGATGTGATTATTATGACTCTTTGTAAAAGGAATCGTTTCAATGTATCCTTAAAGGTATTGGAAGAAATGGTGAAGGCTGATCATGCTCCGAAACCAACCATGTTTCTAATATTTATATTGTCTTACCACCAGACGAACCAAATGGATATGGTATAGGATATTTGTGAGACAATGAAGATTTTTTGATGCCCTCCAATCTTTTGATGGAAATGAAAGCTAGGGATTTGGAACTTCCGGATGACTAATTGTGCAACTAGGATTTACAGAAAACCCATTTTAGTCAATAAATATCGTACGACCATTGAATTTCCATTTTCTATGTAGATTCATCATTAGTTTTTTGGGTAAGGGTTTCCTTCTTTTTCTTTTATTTTCTTAAATAATTTTTCCAGAGATATGAATTGCAATTTGAATTCTTGTAACTGTGAATATTTTAGGGATTGTATCTATTCAGGCTCAATGAAAATGTTTTTGTTTTTTCATTTGTGGGGAGATATGAACTCCATATCAGCATTATTATGGTCCCAATTCAACATGGGGGAGCTGTCAAACTCGGCCAGAGTACACCACAAATTTCTATGAACCAGTGGACCAAAGCTTGATAGACATACACATTCATCATTGTTATCTTTATTTATTTATTCAGTTATGGTATCATAGAATACCATGACATGGATATTTTAACAAGGCTTTGAAACTATTTAAATGTATGCAATTGACAAAAGTAAAACCCAATGCAAAAACCTTCACCAACGTTCTTCCAACTTGTGCCAATTTGGCAGCTCTCAAGTCTAGCAAAGGTCTCCATCGAGATATAGTTAAAAGAGGATTTAAATCTAATGTATTTGTTGGGAGTGCCCACATATACATGTATGAAAAATGTAGCAGCATAGGTGATGCAAGTAAAGTGTTTGATAGAATGTTTACAAGAAATGTTGCCTCTTGGAATGAAACGATGGCAGCATATGCCATGCATGGATGTGAAAATAATTCCCTCAACCTATTTGAACAAATGCAACACTCCAGCACAAATTCGAACCAGGTAACATTCATTGGTGTTCTCTCTGCATGTTTCCACACAGGCTTAGTCAATGAAGGTCGTCGATACTTCAATTCCATGAGCACAGATTACCACATTACACTTGAAATGGAGCACTATTGTTGTATGGTTAACCTTCTTGGTTGAATTGGGTGCTTAGATGAAGCTCATAAATTTATCCATAAAATGCCAATAAAACCTGACATTGTTGTGTGGAAGTGTTCGTTGGGTTCTTGTAGAGCCCATGCCAATGTGGAGCTAGGAAAAAAGTGGCATACCACCTTTCTAAAGTTGGTCTGCCTTTCCAAATTGAGCCCTATGATTATTGAAACTTGTGTTGCGTTCAAAAATTTATGGTGCAAATGGTTGGTGGGATGATATTGAAATAGTATGAAAATTAATTAAACCAAAAATAGGCTTGGATGCATCTAGATTGGGATGAATACGTAGATGTATATTTTTGATGTGGGAGAAAGGTTATATATCTATCGAATAAAATTTCTGCAGAGTTGGAAAGATTGTTTGGGATAATGAAGGTAGCAAGGTATGCTTCTCACATGATTTGCACTAATGTTGTGAAGGAGAAGCCAAAGAAAAATATTATTGTCAACACGGTGAGAATTCGACATTTGAAATTGGTATTTGTAACACAAACCTAGGAAACCTATCTGGGTCATCATAAAATTTGAGTATATGGTGATTTCCACTCTACCATATTGTAGAGAAAATTTTCAGTGTCAAGGCACCAATCCTTTCCAACTTTTCAAAGCTAGACAGTGCTATTGTGGCGATTATTGGAAATAGCAAGTGAACTATGAAATCCTCATGTGCATCATTTTCCTTGTTGGATAATTTTCATCTCGTATAATATTTTGGATATGGTGAGATGGATGTAACAAAGAAATATATAAAATGTGTATAAAAACCACTGATTCATAGCTAGTAATCCAGGTGCCTGACAAATCTATGGTGTATGTCATAATAACTTACTCCTTTAAGTTAAATAATTAGATGGGCATAAACAATGTTTTCAATGAATTCCATTGGTTTCGTTAATGAATTATTAAACAATATTTGTATAAACCATTAATTAATTGGTGATATCTACTTGGAACGCACCATTGAGAAAAAAATACTCCCTTGTGCCAAATTTTGAAAAAATTGGTGGATGCAGTGAAAAAGTAATATTTTTTCTTCAGGTTTTCTAGTTCGTTTTTTTATTGTTCAGTTAGTTTTTGTCGTGTCGGATTTTAGATCCTCAATGATTTTTTCCAAATTTGTGTCCTGTAACACTGTTGTTAAGTGTATTTAATGTCAAATTCTTTTGAACGAGATTTAATGTATTTTAGATGTCATTGGATTTTATGGAAACTGTTTCTTTATTGATTTCTATGGAATTGTTGAAGTTTTGGACTCGTTCGTAGACAATTTTTTCAAATTGAAAACATATTCATGGTACTTAAGTCAATATCTACCATCCTACCATATTCTGGAAATTTTTTAAATTGCATGGAAAATAGTATTTTCCAGGACACATAAGGAAGGAAGATGGGATAAAAAGTGGTGTTTTACAAAACCCTTAAACTGTTAAAACATACAGTGGCACTCCCCATTTCCATTGAGTGTAGCATGGAATTACTGAATCACCTGAAATTTTTTTAGGAAATCCCTTGGAGACAATGGGACATCTCGGGGATGGAAAGCTGTCTATCTCTTACATCCCAGTGATGCCTTGAGACATCTATGTTTCCCCTCCCTGGAGTGGAGGGATGCAGGAAATGCAAGGGACATGTCCCTTCAGACTACTAATAAATGTAGCTACATGTTGTGGCTATGATACTGATAATAGTGCATAATTAAAACACTTGAATGCCTTAAATTAAATCCTCGTAGGTATACATCTTTCAAAAAATGATATTTTGGAAAGAATTTATCTCCAAATACGAGAATTATAGATTGAGTTTTCCATAAATATTCAATAGATATTAGATAAACAACGTCACACTAAATTGATAAGGATGATAGAGAAATAACATGGCCTTTGCAAGGGTTTCAATCATGAATCTCAAAAAGGTCCAGATTATTTTCCAAAGAAAGGTTCAAGAATAAAATTCTTTTCCAATCATGAATCCCTAAAAGGCCCAATTTTTTTACCAATGGTTGTATTAGAAATTTACTTTCTGAATAGGGGCATGGGCATGTGTATTGGACATTTCCTTTATGAATTGAGGCATACCCCACTCAGATGTTCACTAGGTATGTCCTTTTAGGACTATTCTTATCTTGGATTCCCAATGCTCAAAGAATATTGGTCCTCTTCGACCACTCTTGTCTTGGATACCTATCCAATCCTCAAAGAGTGTCAATCAACTTCGTATTTTGGATTTTCTCTCATTAATTAAATTGAAAATGTTTATTCAATCTTCCATTCACCATTTTTCCTTCATTCCCTTTAATTATATGTACAATTATTAGTCCTGGCCTAGTGCATGACACATGATGAAGAGAATACAATGTGATATTTATCATTACTCCCTATCAACCAGAGAGGAGATCCCTATTCCCACTTGATTTAGGGTATAGATCCTTGCCCCTTCACAAATAATAGGGAGACTTCATACTCCCTCTAAAATATAGAGGAGATTCTCTGAGTCAACCATTTGCAGATATAGATAAAACGAAGTCCATATATTTTTTAGAGGAAGGAGCATGTCTTACTCTCAGTGATGATTGGAAATGTGTGAATGCTTCTTTCTGAATATCATTTTTTCCAAAAATAATTTCCCAAGCATTTTTCTTGACTTTCAAAATAGAAATTGTAGATAATCCTTAAAAGTCTAGCTGCAGAAATAGCTAGTATTTTTTTCCCCTTCATAAATCCAAATTTGATGACTCTTCCGTTACCATTCATATGCTTGACGCAAAAGTATTTACCTTTTTTTTGTGTCCAATTCTGCTAATTTATGTTTGGAAGCCTCCGAGAATTATTTTGTTGAATGTGGATATTCTATAGATCTAATATGGGCATCGATTTGTGTAATTTCTCTACTCCTTTATTTTTATAGATGAAAAGCCGAAAAACAAACTACCTGTTTTAGCTTTTTTAGCTTATAGGGAGATTGTACATCACCGAATTGTGAATGCTATGATTGAATTTTGTCCAGAAGTCTCAGACCATTGAGGTGAATTCCGGGTCTTTCAACCAAAAGTTGTTAAAATTAAAGGGAGAGGGCTTCCCTTTTTAAATGTTTGTCAAGAATAAAAAGAGTGGAAAATGATCAAATATTTGCAAGGGAAGAACCCATGAGATCAAATTAGTGAGATGGTTAGCTAGACATTTCTTCACAAAGAAGTGGTCTAGTATTTTTGAAATGACATAAGATCCCCATCTACCATTCCTCCATGTCGGTCCAATTGTGTCAGGCTTAATATATATAAAAGAATTTTGGAAAAATAGGTCTTTGAAGTGTGCTGCGAGAGAGTCTGAAATGTTTCAAATTCAGTTTTAAATATTATCTCCATGTTTAAAAATGTTAGTATACACTAATATTTGCATAAAATAACTCCAACTTAAAAGTTTAAATTTCTCCTGTAAGGAATATTCTTATCATTATGAGATCTGAGATGTACACACACTCCTACCTACTTGTTAGATCATTCATTTGTCTCCAAAAAGAACAATTTCCCAAACAGTAAGGGGAAACAATGGGACCACGGGCTATTGGGATCTAGGACCTTGACAGAGATTGATATTGTCTCTGATAGAAATCTAGGGCTAGTGTCACCATGTGGTTGAGAAAATATAGATAGTTGGGTGTGGCACACTTGGGGAAAGGTTTGTCAACACTTTATGCCCATGCCTAGGTTGTGAGTGTTAGTGTCTGTCAGTCCTGTTAGTCACCAGTGATCAAATTATGCTTTTCATATGGTTAGTAGGGTCATAGGTAAAATTTTTATAGTTCAGTAGGTCTTCAATTAAAAAAAATTTCATTGGTTAGTGTGTCTAGATATATTACTACTCCCTTCATTTCATGGTCAAATTATCATTTTGGTGATACCATCACTTATTGTGATGAGTCATCAGTAAAATTTCTTGATCACTATCTTAGCTATCATCTCATGTTCAGTCATGTTTCAAGGTTCAAATCACCAGTGTCATACTCCATTAGGTGCCATTATTATGGTCAAGTCATAAAAAAGATCACACAAATGAGTCATTTCACCATCAAAATCATCAGTTGGAAGAGTAGTAATAGGGAAAAGTCATCAATAAATGTTAATAAGGTGTATTTTATATTTTTCATGATGTAAATATATGTAAAATTTTCCTAATCTGCACTACACAATCCATCTCATCAAATGGTGAAAAGACATGGTGGGGCCACATCACCACCAAGTCAGAAAAATGATTTCCAAGATATAAAAAGACCAAAAGAGCATGTCATTTTCTCATTCCAACCTCAAGAAAAATCTCTCCACCTTCAAAGAGAATTTCCACCCTTATAGAAGTAGTTAATTGCTACCAAAGTGCCAATCTAGCTCTCGCGACACACTTTTCACTAGCAGTGCTGTAATTTTTCCAAAGTGTGTTGTGTTTTCTCCAAGGAGCCAAATTTTTTTTTTTCAATGGTTTATTCATTGAATTTAGGTTCCAATATCATCACAACAAGTAAGTGGGTTCCTGATATGCCTCTTTCATTTCATTTTCATGCTTAGAAAGATTAGAATTCCATCTTCTATGGTTTTGTAGCATTTGCTTGCTTTCATAGTCTCTTTGATAGAATTGTTGAGAAAAAATCTCACATACAAGCTCCTTCACCTTCCCCTACCTTTCATACACCTTCCTAAACATTTTACCTCACCCCTATCCCTCAATTCCATCATTTTTCCCAAAACCCTAGCCTACACTACACATTTCTAGTTTAGGGCTGGGTTTTTCCCTTTTTCACCCTTTCCCCTCATAAATTTCCTAAATTTCCACTTTCCCCCACTCCATAACATCTATCCATACCCCCATAAATTTTCCCAAGAATTTATAATCCCGAAAACCCCTTCATTCCCCTCCATTTCCAAAACTGCCTAAAATCCCTTATTTTTCCCTACACTAAACCCTAATTTCCTCTCCTATTGAGCTAGGGTTTACAATGGATTTAGAGACTACAGAGAAGAGGAGGAATAAGGGAGGCCAAATCAGTAGGTATGAACCCACTACAACATTGGATTTCATGACTACACCGTTCCTCAAGAAATCCTTCCAAGATGCAGGTTGCCTTGCCTTTTGCCAAAGGGTTGAAGAGCTTGGTTTCAATGACAAGCTTACTAGCACTTTTGCCACTGGTCTACGGAGAGATAAGGTGAATATTGTAGATATTGTGTTCACTCTTTCAGTAGATATTATCTCCATGGATATATGGATTCCAAACAGTGGTGAGCTTTGGTTCAAGAAAAGAGACATTGACCCTGAAAACTACAAGATGCTGTTGAAACCTATATACAGAGCTACTCCAAAGTGCATCTTTCCATTGAGGCACCTACTTGAAAAGTATGCCCCTCTCATGAAATTAATAATGAAATATTTCACATGTGATGTTAGGTTCTCCAACTTATATTAGTATCTTTTAAGGCTACTCATGCATTTCACCGGTGTAAAGGCACTTAATCTTCCTCATTATCTTTACAAAAGCATGGTTAAAATGGCAGAGAAGGTACATAGAAAAGGAGAGGATCACCATGCTATTTTGTTCCATCATGGATTGGTGAAAATCTTGGTTTTCCATCAGATTGCACAGGTAATTTTTTCATGGGATGGTTTCATATATTCAGCTGGACTCTTACCTACTCCTACTCAGTAAAGAAACCGTTATAAACATTTGAATTCACTTATATAGGAATAGGTGGCTTCCAAAATAAAACCTATCACAATGACACCTAGAGTTGAGGTGAAAAAGACCTACACTAGAGGTAAGAGGCTGATGTTTTCTCCATCTACTGTGGAAAGGGTTCAGCCTGCTACAACAGTTGAAGACACACCAACACATGAGGCACCATTGCATGAAGAACCACATGTAAATCTTGACACTCCTATGACATATTTGGAGGTACATGAGGAGCTCAAAAAATATAAGAAGATCATCCAAGATAAATAGACTGAAATTAGAGAACTAAATGAGGAAAAAACTCAGCTAGCTCCATGTAGAGGTTGCGTAATCCCATCCAGGGTGACACAAACCCAACCATCACAGCGCAGGGGCAACGCAACACCAGCCAGGTTGATGCAGTCCCAACCGGAGCAACAAAGAGGCAATGCAGCACCTGTCAGGGTGACAGAGTGGGGACATTGGCCAGTTAAGGGCTGACACAGTGGCTGCAAAGGCAGTGCTGAGGGTTCCAGTGGGCCAGAAGGGGCTCATGATCTATAAATCCCATTTGAGGGTGTGATACAACCATATCTTCTATCTTCGAGTGAAAGGTACTTATTTCTATGTAATTTATCTGTAGGGCCAACCATGTCTGGTGCCTATATTTTTGTATTCAGATTCTGCATAATAATATAAACCCTCTAGAACTGTTGCACCTTTTTTCCCGCATTGGGTTTTTCCGGGGAAATTTGTCCAAAAAATCGTGTGTAATATTGTCACATGTGTGTATTTCTCAGTAAATGATCTGTAAATGTGTAGGTTGCAATTAATGTTTAATTTAGTGTTTTCCTCAATACTTCAGTAAAATAACTTGTCAATGTTAATTAATCAAGTAGGTCAAGTAGACCTAGATACTATAGTAGGGTTTCTATTTTGAAACTTTCATAGTTTACACCACAAACACACCCTTGAGACACTATGAATGTGGTTATGAGGCTCCAATCGCACCCATAAGTCTGACTGCATGCGGTTATGACCCAAAGTCCTTAGTTCTATGCATGCAGTTGCAAGATCTATGCCAATGTTTAATGGTATCATCTAGACCCCTTCCTATAATTGCTTCTAAATTTCCAAAATCATGAAAATGATTATAAAAGTTCCAAACAATAAAAAATTAAGCAAGATCATGACCAATACATGCCTACTGAAAGATAGACATTTCATCAAACTTATGATAAACATATAAGCTAGAGGTAATGAATTCATATTTGACCATAAACTTATTAACTTCACTTAAGAATCAATAAGAAGGCTCAATTTCATCTCTATCTAGCTACAATAACACTTGTTAGCCCATGCATTGATCAACAATTCAATAATTTATAGAAATCATGAAAAAACAACCAGAAGATCACCATGATAACTAGTACAAGTTCTCATAGATAAAAAATGGAAAATAACTCATATTAACATATGAAAATTATAAGCAAGTCAAGGACTTCCACGTACCACTATACCATAGATTGTGTTGAACCCAAATTCTCTCTTTCAACCAATCATCCCCAAACCATATTCTAAGCATGAATGTGGGATCATAAGGGTTAAACCAAAATAAACCCAACTAGGGCTTCCATAGGCCAACCACCTCAAATTTAAACCATGATGATTTCACCTCTAAGGTCCAGAAATAAGTAACATGAACAACCATTTGTCTATATCCAAGCTATCTAAGGCTTGAGGAACTAGTAATTCAACCCAAAACCTCCATGAAACCTGAGTTTTTTCAAAAATCCACAAAATTTGTACTAACTCATAGCCTCCATGGACTAGTAACTCAACTGACAGCCTCTAAGGAACCCAAGTTGTTTCAGGGCTCCAAAGAATTTTTTCCAACCCATAACCATAAGAAATCGAATAACCAATAAGAAAACAAAATGGGAAGCCCATTACACCATGGATATCCAGGAAATGGCAATGCAAGGATGAAACCACTATTAATACAGAAAAATATCCATGTTAATTATAACACATAAACAAGGAACCACATGCATCTAAAAACCCAAAATTCACTCCCATTTAAGCTTTGGATGCAAGGTAAAATAAGACCAAGGTCATGGGACACGTATTAAGTCTTTCACTTCCATTTAACCAAAAATTCCTCACTGAATTTAATCCATCTCACTATCCATTTGCTTCCACTGATACACTATTGAAAATTTGATTTAGGAATAAGACCTCCTCTACAACAATGGGAGTCATCATCTACCATGAGCCTATGGGTGAAAATTTCCTAAGTGCTTACCCTAAAGTTAGATAATAGCTACAGAAAGTGGGTTGCTTAAATTTATTTGAGAAGTTTGATAGTCATAAAGTAGAAGTAACCAAAAAAATTGACGAGCATTTAATGAGGTTTAAGTTGATATTCGGGACATCAAATTAAAAGTTATCAATTTTTTTAATGATGAAGCAAAAAAAATTTCTAAAAATGGTGAGATATCGTTAAAAAATGAAAGATTCAAGGATGAAAAATGGAAATCCTTCTTACATAACCCAGGTATGGATATCTTGTCATTCAAGAAGGGTATTCATATTTGTGAATAGAAATAAAAATGGTGCAATTTGTTGTTCATCCTACAAAAGTTCCTCACTTGTGGAGGAAGATATGGAACCCTTCTCTCTTTATCATGATTTGTTATTAATGCATTGTATCATAGGGCAGATTAAAGTTTACCATATTATCTCATATGGAGTTTAAATAAAATGGAATTTAACATTCAATGAGAATAAAAAAATACAGACATAGCTCTTTATCATCATGGTTTAATTAATATACTTGTTGAGGAAAAATTTAAAACTAAAGGTGGTAATTCAAAGGATTTCTTGTTGAGAAATAATTTCATTGTATGTTAAGATGAGGAAAAAGTCAATAATACCAAAAGGAGATGAGGATGGGTTTCCTAAAACCCTAATCCTAAGCAAGAAGTTAAAGAAAACATGAATTGTTTCACTGACAATGTAGTAGAGAGAGAGAGAAGGTCATAACATGTAAGGCATGGAGGAAGATATCACACTCAAAGAGATGGAAAAGCAAGAAAGACCCTTCATGGGTAGAGCGAGGAGAAAATAGGGAAACCAAACAGAGAATAAGGACAAAATAAAGGATATTAGAAGAATAATTCCAATTAAATTAAACAAGTAAAGCCATCCAAGAAGAAGATGAGAAAGCCTCAGAGCCAAAGTATTGAAAGAAAAAGTGACCAAGGAATAGTGGAGCCTAAACAATAAGCAAGTCAGAGTAGAAGGTTGAAAAGAATCATGATTATACAGACCAATTGCGACCCATATGAGACCATACAGATTGATGAGACATAGACAATAGTGCCACTAGAATCTTCTACAGTAAAAAATCTAGAGGTATATTTTGTTTAGAAACAGCATATGATTACTTTGATTCATTGGAGAAAGGTGTTGGGCTGAAATTAAGGTATGTTTTCACTCTATAATTACTTTGAATTATGACACAGTTTTGGGAATTATTCTTCATCTTAACAATAAAGAAAGAAAAGATTTATGAAAACTAGAGCAATTGGGCTAACGACAAAAGGAGTGTTTCTATAACAGAAATTTGACTTATTGTATCTTCATATGCAAGAAGGTAGAGTAGCTGAACCAACGGTAAATGGAAGACAACCGAGAGACACAAACATATGGGATCTCAGTAACTCCTAGAAGCTGGAAAAAGGCAGAAAGACGGATTCAAGCTCGAGAACTCAAATGACAGCCACGCGCAGTGGGTTTTCATTTGGAAAATACTATCTCATTGCATGAAAATGCCTTTAAAAGGACCAGGGATGAGCTAGATAGGGGGGGAATAGAAATTTCCTTCTATAATCAACGCATCAAGACCAAACTATCTAATTGTATTCCTGTAGTATCCCTTGATTTAATAAATAGTTTTTGATGTTTTGAACAATTATCTTTTGAGGTTTTCATTGCGTTAGAGCTTCCGGTGGTCTAGGCCCAACCCCTTGGAGTTTCCTCGCCAATTTCCATGTTGCGCATTAGTTATAGAATCAATGTCCAAGTTATCTGATGCGGTTGTAAATTAATTTTCCACTCCATAAAGTTACAATTTTTCCTTCTTCATAGCGGCTTAGCATTCGTGCTTCTTGATTTAGAGTAATCAAATTCATATTTTCCGGTTTATAATAATGCTTTATTGCTGTTAGATGTTTCCATTTTCTTCCAGTTCCTTTGCAATCAATTTACAAATCGTAGAATAATTACTATTCTATGTTAATTATCTTTGCAGATTAAATTGTTCTTTCAGCACAATAAGGCGTCCAATTGTTGATTAATGTCAATTAGTTAGTTTACAAAGAGAATTCCATTGCAAAATTATATAAGTAATTGTTGTTCAATTAATTAAAATTGATATTAAATTCATTAAGGTTGCTATTCAAACTATCATTATGATGTTCAATCATAGGTTTCTCTTTTCTAACTAGACATAATAGCTAGCTACATTCTACCAAGCCATTTCTCTTTAAGTTGATTGAATTCAGAAGATTAGATAATACTTTTTCATAAGTAACATAGAGTAACTATCAGTCGATATCGCTTGCATATATTGTGCTTACACTCTTGAAATAAGAAAACTTACCTCGGGTTGACAATTAAATGAGAAGCACTAAGGTTGCCTATAATAAGCCACCTCTATGACCCCAACATTTTGGTGCCGTTGCCAGGGAGAGTGTTAAGAGTGATATCCTTTATTCATATTTCTCCATTGATGTGAAGAATTGGGTATTGAAAACGAGAGGTAAGAACCTGCATACCAGAAAGCAACATGCTTGCTCTCTAGCCCGCTTCTCAGTAAATTGTGCAAAGACCAGTAGAATAGGTGCTCTTGTTTTATGACTAGGAAGAAAAAGATAGAAGAAATTCGAAATCATTCGCAAAAATCCTCGCAATCCAAAGGATCGGTGATCCTTGGAAGAACAACATATATAGAAGAAATCATTAAGAAAGCTAAATCTCAGGCATCCATAGGACCCAGAACTATTTCCATTCAAAGTCCTATCGCACTCCCTCAGGCGGCAGCTTCACCATCTGTAGCCTACGCCGAGATTCACTGTGAGACAGAAGGATCTGAGCAAAGCCTTCAGACTGCCGATCATATAGGCACTGACCCTTCGAGAGAGGGAGGTTCTTGCAACTTACAGGAAGGGGAAGGAGAAACTAGTAACACATATTTAATTAAATTTGGAATTAAATAGTGGATCTAGAATTTCAAAATAACCAAAAAACACAATTTTAGTCATGTCCTTGTAATATAATTTTTCAAATTTTAATGAAATATGTGTTTAGTGGTGTAATTCAAATAGAAGATCCGTAGCCTAAAACCCCTAAAAGAGTGGTCGAGGCAGAGGTACTCATGATCACAAATCAAGGAAGCGTTATAAATCCTCCACCGCATTTGCCTCCCAAACCCATCAGGATTACACCTCCAAATCAAGAAATCCCCAAAGATTTCTGGCACCTCTTTGATCAAATGGAAAATAATCAAAATCAGAATCATAGGCAGACATCAACATTAGAATACTACATTGTTGATCACACTGCAAACGCCCCTATGAAAGCCATTCCCTTGCACAACATTCCCACCTTCCATGGTTTGGCCACAGAAGATCCTGATGCATTCCTATTTGAATTTTATGTCTTATGTAGGGGGTATGACTACACCACTGATCCTGAAAAACTAAAACTATTTCCATCTACCTTAAAGCGAACAACATTATGTTGGTTCATGGGACTAGGTGGGGGAACTATCAATAATTGGGACCAAATGGAGAAAATTTTCCTTACTAAGTATCAATACTACTACCAGACCTGAGATCTAAAAGATGAAATCTTCAACATGTCTACAAAAGACAATGAAACATTAGAAGAGTACGTATAAATATTTCAATACAATTTACAAAGGTCTCCATATACCAGGCTATCCAAAGCCATCTTGAAAGACACAATGATTAAAGGAATGAAAGAAGAATGGGTTGAAACACTTAACATAATGGAAAAAGGGGATATTTACCAGGAAGAATATGATGAGATTATTTCCTTGTGTATTAGATGCTTTTGGGGTAGTGCGCACAATTGGCCAAATGGATGTGATTCTATAAAAAAAGATCTTAAGCAGTCTAATGGCAACGTAACCAGAGCAGAATTTGGAAATCTTTTGGAAAATTACAAAACTGACATTCTGGGTACTTTGCAACACAACTTGATGTTTTATAAGCCAAGTAGAAAAAAGCTATAGCAGAGCAGAACTTGGCCATCTTTTGCCCACGACATCAGAAGATGCACAACCAAAGGGAATGCTCTTTAGACATGGTTCAGACCTATTCCATCTGCACTAAGGATCATACCACAGACCAATGTCCTTCACTCCCCGGGCTGAAAGAATTTTACAAGGAAGAAGAGGAAGAGATAGAACCATTCTACCTAATGAATCAACGTTGACAGTGGTAGGAATGACCAGGTATGCCTCAAGACCTGCCTCAATTATTTTCTTGTCCACAGTTTAACCAGAAAAACCCTGAAACAGCTTGGAAGAATCAAAATACTTTTCCTACTTGGCCAAACCAGTTTTTTCCTATGCCATCCTGGCCTACACAACCCTCATCAAGGAATAATTGGTCAAGCTTTCCTTGTTCTCCCCCTTATTGGAAAAATGTTCCATATCAAACCTTGTGGCCAAACCCCCCTCCTCAAAACACTAATTGGAATTGGTAGCGACCCCTGGGAATGACCAACCTACCAATGGGAGAAGGGACCCAAAATCAAACTACGCTACCAGATCCATACCCAGTTTAGCACAACTTATAGCCTGTGATATGCCCTCAATTGCTAGCACAACCTAATCCTAATCCCAACAATAGATCGGTTCAACTAATTCAGATCATAGAAAATCCAAATCCCAGTGCTGAGTAGAAGCAATGTAGCGAGCTAAGGCTGAGATCAAGACGTGTTATCTTACCAATAGAATCCACGACTCCACCTCAGTTCCAACCTGGAACCTCAACAGAACCTAGCCAAGAAAATATAACGGGGATGAAGTTAGGAAAATATAAAGAAACAATTGACCAACAAGGGCCTGAAGAACTTAGGATGTCTCCACCTCCATTCCTTGAAAGGTTAACTCTACCCAGATCGATAATATTTCCATATTTTGACATCCTGGGGGAGTTGAGAAACCTTTGTATCAAAATTACTCTTCTCTAGGCCATCCAATACATTCCCATCTATGAAAATACAATTAAAGAGATATGTGGGAAAAAGAAAGTAAAAAAAACAAAGGTTGTGCCCACCGTTCATGTGGTAGGGACGCTATCTGATTTATTACTAGGTAAGGAACCACCCGTGAAATATAAAGACCTAGGAAATCCCATTGTGACTGTACAAATCTCTGGCCACTCATTTCCAAACACATTGGTTGACCTAGGGGCAACCATTAACATCCTAACTACAAGGGCCTGCGAAAAACTGGGCATATCAGCTTTAGAACATATGGCTACACTGCTGGAAGTTGCTGACAAGTCTATTATTAGACCGGAAGGAGTAGTGCAGGACATCTTGATCTCTGTGGACTCATGGGAATATCCAGCTAATTTATTAGTTATTAATCCAAAGAATAGGATGGACGGGCATGCATTGATTCTTTGGCAGCCTTGGTTGGCCACAGCAGATGCTTACATAGGCTACCGAGCAGGTAACATGACTATCACTAGAGGAGATTCCATAAAAATATCATTGTTTATTCGCTTGCCAAACAAAGCTTACCCACGATAAAAATTCACAAGCATCCATGTACATATTGGGAGAAAAACATTCGTCCACCTCTGACACTAGTAGAAGCTCTCGAATTTAAGGATCAAACTGAAGATGATGTAATCAATAATTTAATGAATCAACCACCCACATCTGGAAATTTAAAATGCCAAATGTTGAAAGCAATCCTTGAAAAAGAAGCTCAAGAGGATCTTGTGACATACCTTGAGGATCAACATATTCCCACAACTACTATACGTAACAGCATACCTATTGAGATTGAGCCAGGAAAGGTTCTAAATATTAATGGAAATTTGGATGATGACCATAAGCAAAAGCTCATAAAATTCCTTCGAAAGTATAAAGGGGCGTTTTCTTTGCATTATCCAGACATGAAGGGTTTTGACCCTCAGCTATGCACCCATCACATCTATACCGATAAGGAAGTTTGTCCCATTAAACAACCTCAGCGAAGGTTAAACCCACACTTAAAATATATTGTAAAAAAGGAGCTGCAAAAGCTATTAGATGTAAATTTCATTTATCCTATTTTAGACAGCAAAAGGGTCTGCCATCTAGTAGTCGTCCCTAAAAATAATGGGAAATGGACAATATACGTGGACTACAGAGAATTAAATAAAGCAACTTAGAAATACCACTTCCCCCTCCCCTTCATTGACCATTTCCTGGACACATTGGCAGGGAAATGGTTCTTTTCCTTCCTTGATGGGTTCAGTGGTTACAATAAAATCCAAATAGCCCCTGAAGACCAGGATAAGACAACCTTTACCTACCCATGGGGTAATTTTTCTTATATATTTTTACCATTTGGGTTATGTAATGCCCCAACGACATTTCAGAGAGCCCTAATCAACATTTTTTCTGACTTAATAAATGAGGGGCTTGAAATCTATATGGATGACTTCACACCATATGGGGAGGACTTCGATCGAGCATTAGAAATGCTAGAAATGGTGTTGGAGTGATGTATTGCTACTAGGTTATGTCTAAGTAATGAAAAATGTCACATGATGATGACCGAGGGAGTGATCCTAGGTCACTACATTTCTGCAGCTGGAATACAGGTAGATCCGGCTAGGACTGAGGTAATCCTTCTATTAGCCACACCTTGTACACAGATAGAGGTACGCAGTTTTTTGGGATATGCGGGATATTATCCAGATTTATAAAGAATTTCCACAAATAGTTGCACCTTTGTATGCATTAATTGGAAATGTTGAATTCCATTGGATTGATAAATGTGATACCGCCTTTGCAGATTTTAATAAACTAGTCTCGACAGCACCAATTCTATGAGGGCCTACTGGAAACTGCCTTTTCACATCTCTTCAGATGCATCCGACACAACAATAGGGGCAGTCCTTGGCCAAGAAGAAGACAAAAAGCCTTATGCCATTTATTATATCAGCAAAACCTCACTCCTACCGAATTAAATTATACAGTGACTGAAAATGAGTTCCTAGCTGTCATTTATGCTATTAATAAAATTATGCACTATATAATTGGCTATCAAGTATTCTTGTATACTGATCACTCTACCATTAGATATTTAGCCAATAAACCAATCATGAATGGGAGAATAACTCATTGGTTGCTGCTATTGCAGGAATTCGATATAAAAATCAAAGATCATCCAGGAAAGGGAAAATTAGTGGAAAACTTCTTGTCCAAGGTTCCAAAGATGGACGAGACGCTAGTAGTGGATGATCAGTTCCTTGATGAACAACTATTTGTTGTAGCAGTAAAAACACCATGGTATGCAGATGTGGAAAATTACTTGGAAGTAGGGAAGTTTCCCAGACATTTAACATCAAGAGAATGGAAACTGATTGTACAACGCAGTGCAAGGTTCTCTTGGATTGGTGGATACCTCTTCCATATAGGGGCCGACATGTACATTCGCAGATGCATAAGAGAGGATGAAATCTATGACATCTTACGAACCTGTCATGATGAAACTTGTGGTGGCCATTTCGCAGAACGCAGAATGGGGCACAAAGTGTTACAACTAGTCTATTATTGGCCTACAATTTTCAAAGACGCAAAAAAATATGTCCAAGCCTATGATAGTTTCCAAAGAATGGGCTGCCCAGGACAATCTGATGAAATTCCACTACAACCACAATTAGTGGTAGAACCATTCAAATGATGGGCGCTGGACTTCGTTGGACCATTCAACCCACCATCAAACCAAAAAGTCTACATGTTGTTTGCCACAGATTATGTAACCAAATGGGTAGAAGCAGTGGCCTTGTTAAGAGCCATGGAGGATTCAATGATTAAGTTCCTTTTTGAGCTGTTATTTTGATACGGTTTTCCACGGGAAGTGATAACCGATGGGGGGGCATAATTCATAGGTAATAAAATTATAGCCACCCTAAGGAATCAACATATCATCAATAGAGTCACGTCTCCTTACCACCCAAAGGAAAATGGGCAGGTCGAAAGCACCAACAAAGTACTAGAGGCAATCCTTACCAAAACTGTATCAGCACATCACCGTGACTAGGCCACTAGATTACTAAAAGCCTTATGGGCTTATCATACAACCTAGCAAAATACCACTGGATATTCACCATATCAGGTAGTATTTGGAAGAGAACCTATCTTCCCTGTTGAATTCGAAATCAAAACTTTAAGGACAGCCCAAGAGGTAGGGTTGGACTTAACAGAAGCCAAAGCAAGAATACTCCAACAAATAAACGAATTAGACGAAATACGACTACTAGCTCTGCAACAAACAACAATAACCCAAAAACAACACACTAAGTGGCATGAAAACCTGGTCAAGAAGAAGATATTTTAAAAAGGAGATTGGGCACTCCTATATGACTCCAGATTCCAAGATTTTCCAGGAAAATTACAAACAAGGTGGCTCGATCCATATGAAATTCAAAAAGTACACAACAATGGCACACTCACCTTCCCCACCATAGATGGGTTTAGTTAAACATTCTGAGTCAACGGGCACAAAGTATGACTCTATCGCAAACCTCTCATGAAGGAATCTTTTTTCCAACATGTACGAAATGATCCCACCATCCAAGTTGTGGCACAAGGGGGTGATAACCCCACAACCTCAAGTACATGAGAATTTTGCTACCATCATTTGTAAATAATGTATATAGTTCCATACTATTCCTAGTTTTTACTTTGTTGTACATTCTTCATACTCGCAATTGTATTCATTTTTTTTCCTCTCATCCTCTTGTATTGTTGCATTTTTCTTGTTGTTTAGTCCTTAGACGACTGTTGTTTAATACTCGAACATATGTTGTTCAATCGGATTGAACAACTGTGTTTTGCGTTTTTATCGTTGTTTAATACTTGAACGACTAATTTTCAATCATTCAATCAGATTGGAAAGCTGTGTTCTGCGTGTTTTTTTTCTCACTGTTCAATCCTTGAATGGTTGCTATTTAATTCTTGAATAGATGCTGTTCAATTGGATTGAAAAAACTTGTTTCGGTGTTTTATTTTTCTCGCTATTCAATACTGGATGGTTGCTATTCAATTCTCGAATAGCTGTTGTTCAATCAGATTGAACAGTTGTGTTTTTGCGTTTTTACTGCTATTCAAATCCTTTGAACAGCCGCATTTTTGTGTTCTATTTTTCTCACTATTCAATCCTTGAACAACTGCTATTCAATCGGATTGAACAACCATGGTTTCTATTTTTATTTCTATTCAAATCCTTTGAATGACTGTTGTTCAATCTAATTGAACAACCGTGAGTTGCATTTTGTTTTTTTTTGTTGTTCGAATTGAACAACCTCATTTTTTTTGCATCCTATTATTTCCCTTATCCAAAACCCTTTCCCTAATCTACACCCGAGCTATAAAAGATATCTCTAAGTAGGGAATGGTAGTTGAAGAAGAGAGGGAAATAGTAAAATTACCAATATGGTGATTCCTTGGCACTATAATCCTTAAACTGGAAGCTGACATTGTACATACATGAAATGAAAGGCTAAGCCCCCCCCCAGTTCAAATACGTTATCATAAACTTATGATGGTATATCTTTCTGCACTATTTGAGTAGTATTTTCCTCCAATATGAAGAAATGGGAATACAGGGTATTAATTGCATTGGAATTCTTTTACTTATCTCACCATAACTAACTCTTAAGGATTTAATGAGCCTCCCTTCATGTATAAAGAGAAAATATTATGTGTTCATGCAAATTTTTAAGAGGATAGGGGGTCTCATCACGAGCCAGCCTTCCATGATCATAGGGATTTAACAAGTGACATGCCCACAATGGCCACCACACCAGGGTAATGACCTTCTCATCTACTTGAAGGACAGGAGGTCTGATCATGAGCCATCCTAATCACTCTGTTACAATCCTAGTGAATGGCACTGTGAATATCTGGATATCACACTAGCACAGTGACCTCCTTATAAATCAAAATGTTATTATTCAAAAAGAAGTACTATGCTTACATGCAAATTTTCAAGAGAGGATAGGGGGTCTCATCACGACCCAGCCTACCATGTTCATAAGAGCTTAGCAAGTGACATGCCCACAATGGCCACCACACCAGGTAATGACCTTATCATCTGTTTGAAGGACAAGAGGTCTCATCACGAGCCAACCTGATCACTTTGCTACAGCTCTAGTGAGTGGCACTAGGATTATCTAGCTATCATACCAACATGGTGATCTCTCCAGAAAATTGGCAGAATAACTATTTTTACATAAGGATCTAGACTCATTCTTTTGGGTTAAAATAGAAACCCTGTCAAGGCTATGAACGCCTACTGGAAGTAGTGGCTCTGCTTATGGTATGAAATTATGTTTCATCAATAGCCAATTACTCTTACATATACTTTATCTTCCATCCTTCCTCCATACGTTATTATTCGAATTAGTGATAATTATATTCTACCACATGAATAACTAACAGAGATATGCTTACATATTTGAACCACAGGATGATAGCACCAATCATTACCTATCTCAGTCTTGCTTCTGTCACACCTTTTCATTGAAGAAGGACATAATATCAATTATACTATTCCCTCTCCCTTTCTGGTCACTTCTGCACAAGATGAAATTATGGAAAACTTCCAAATCTAATATTTACACTGTGTATGCTCATAATTACTCAACCCCCTGTAACTTGAAAGCCACGACCACCTCCTTCATGTACATGAAATTATTATTAAATTCTAACATTCCCCCATTTGCATTCATGATTGGAAAAATCCCTCTTGTACTTGAGGACGTGGGTGCCCTTACTTCAAGGGAGGGGGTGTAATCAATCTTAAATTGGAAAGCATGTGAAATTTCTGCACAAATCCCATTAGATACTCCGATAAGACCAGGGGAGAATTGCAAGGCATGAAGTTACCTACACAGAACCACAATCTCTCTTTCAATTGCATACAACATTCATTTGAAAAAACAGAGCTGAGAGAGAATACAATCAGAGGAAGAGATCCAGGAAAACACACCAGCTATGGGAGGAAATTATCTTTGGAACGAGCCTTCAAACTTCCCAATTTCAGATGCAGCTAGCGCCATACTCCAGCAAGGCAGCTGGATGACATATGTACACTGATTATAAGGATTTGACACATAAATAGAAATTGAGTTTTCGCAAAACCTGAAAGAAGGACAAACCAGAATCAAGGGTTGAGTTATACCAGTCACAAAGAAAATCATCGCTGTAGTCTCCATAATACCAGTAGAAGGAGAAATATGGACAAAGAGACATCTCCTCTTATGAGAGGCAGTAGCAGCATATCAAGATCCGAAGGAGCCATTGGAGCAAAAAGGGAAAGGGATTAACCCTACCTCTCTACACCAAACATGGTAGGAACTGACATATTCATCCAAAGGCTCATTACATGTGACAGATTTCAAGACGTGGTAAAACCTTATCAGCTTAAACTTTTAGTTGTACTTAAGAAAAATATTTCAGTTAACCTGCATGCTTTCGTAAATTCTATATTCCATGACACTGTTGTTCAAGTAAGAAGAGCCAAAAATCCCCAAGCAGTAGTCAACCACCACGGGCTAATTAAACTAGTAATCATACATGAGTTGGACAAGCAGCAAATAGCCTGGGACAATTTTGTTAACCCCACTACACAGGTACCTGAGATAAACCCTGGCGAAATCAAAATTGACCTTCCTAGGGTAAACATACCTAGAAGAAAAAGGACCAGTATCGTAACCTCAGAACTAAGCAAGAAAAAATGGTCCAAAACACTTCAAGGAACCTTAGACTTCATAGAGGATGCAAGATCATCCCACTCTCTACCATCAAGCCCTCAAAATGCACCATTGCAAGACTTTGAGGAAGAGATGGCTTGAGTCCTAGAGCAATTGAGGGCAGACCATGAATATAGAAGCCTATCGGAAGAAGAAGAGCAAGAGGAACCCATAGATAAGTCTTCCACTGCCAGCAATTTTGGTCACAATAAAGTCCTACCCTACCAAGAGGAATCACAAGTTGGTGGGGCTCTGTCCCCTCTTGAGAATTATGAGGTGAATAACAAAGGGAAGGCAGAGGGGAGAATGGAATCAAAAAATTAGTCAGGAGACACTGTCCTTGTGGAGAAAAACACAAGAATATACATAGTCCCTTTGACACCGAGAGGTAACACTACCCCACCCAGTCGAGACCCTCATACAGAAGTAAACTATGAAGCTCAAATAAGAAACACCATCACAGGCAACCCTGAGGTTGGCAACACCATTCCTGAAAATGAGAATGTCGTTCCTCCACCACCTTCTGAAATCAGGTCACATGAGAGCTCAACTGAAAAGAAGATTAAGAAACTAAGCAAGGCCTGAAAAAGATTAAAGAAAACGGTGAAACATTTGAGAAAACAATTGGAGGTGAAAAAGGCCCGAAAGCCAAAGAAGGTAACCAGCACCGCAGGAACCCAAAATAGAATTAGTCGCTAACTTGATAAACACGTTGAAGCCGAGGTGCAGACTGACCTAGCTGAAATTGTTGAGGCTGAGATGAAAACTAACTTGGTAGATACTATAGAGGCTGAGGTGCAGACCAACTTAGCTGACACTGCTAAAGCTGGGATGCAGACTGACCAAGCAAGTACTACTGAGGCCAAAATTCAGACATAACTAGTAGACACCATTGAAGTTTCTACAAAAAATGAGTAAAAAATTACAGAGGAGAAGGAGACCCAAATAGAGGAAGCCCCTACCTATGCCCACCTAGTAGATAAAGTTTTTAATCAAAAATTACATAATGAAATGGTGCAAACACAACATGAGCTAGCACAATCTAGGAAGGAGGTGGTGCGAACATAAGGATACAAAGCACTACTAAAGAAATTCACAAACCTCTCCTCCATAGAAGACGAAACATTTTCCCAGATCAAAGAGGAACAGGAAAAGGTAAAAAGGGCACAAGAATAGTTAGAGTAGGCCAATAAACAAATAACTATGATTTTTTCTCTGTATTATGATGCACTTACCTGCAGGGCACCAACTACCAACTATGCCCTATTCTTAACAGAACGATATTTACAGTTGAAAATCAAGGTCGCCAGGGCAGGAAAGTCCACAACTTTCAAAACCATAGAAGAGTTTGTCCACTGCTGTAATGATCAATATGAACAGGTCCAACACCTTCTATGTGAACTCTACATGCACAATTTCTTTCTAGAAGAAGACACAAACAACAATCCTAGTCCCTTTATAGGGGATGTTCAATTCCAAGCCTTCCTCTCATTTTCTAAGAACCAGATTAGGTGGGCCAAGGCCTATAACATCTTCCAAAAGAGATAACATGGCTTAGACCTGTGGTCAGAGGAGAACCTACAAAACCCCTACAGCTGTTTATCCAACACAAGAACTCCATGCAGAGGAAAGGTGTAAGGACTAGGCTAGGACCCATCCATAAAGACATTATAGAAAATGGACAGGAATAATTTGAATATATACAGGAAGCAGTCTTGGTAGCAACCAAGCAAAGATGGATGGTCTCCACAAACAATGTAAAAAATAGGGAGCCATTTGGCTACAGAAATTTCAAGGCTACCGCCTCCAGATTCCTCTCATATAGTAACCTGGTCTTCAGCATGGGTCCTGCATGGTTAGGATGTAGATATATATCCCCTCTTATCTGGTATCCTCCTAAGGGTTGTAATAATGACTATGAATTTCCAGAAGGGCACACAAACACTAACTTTACAATAATTAGACAGAAATAGGGTTTTAGAGCATACAAGGAAGAAGGGTATCCTGCCTACACCTTAACACAACTACATCTCAACAATATGTTTGCACAAGGACCTGCAAATAGGTAAGCAGGGGAGTATGTTGGGCTGGAATTAAGGTACATTTTCACCTTATAATTACTTTGAATTATGAAACAGTTTTGGGAATTATTCTTCATATTAACAATAAAGAAAAAAAATGTATATGAAAACTAGAGCAATTGGGCTAACGACAAAAGGAATGTTTCTATAACAGAAATTTGACTTATTGTATCTCCGTATGCAGGAAGGCAGAGCAACTGAACCAACAATAAATGGAAGACAAATGACAACCGCATTACGTATGGGACCTCGGTAACTCCCATAAGATGGTAGAAGGCAGAAAGATGGATTCAAGCTCAAGAAATCAAATGACATCCACGTGCAGTGGGATGTCATTTGGAAAATACTATCTCATTGTGTGAAAATGCCTTTAAAAGGACCAAGGACTAGCTAGATTGGGGGGAATAGGAATTTCCTTTTGTAATCAACGCATTAGGACCAAACTGTCTAATTGTATTCCTGTAGTATCCCTTTATTTAATAAAGATTTTTTGATGTTTTGAACAAACATCTTTTGAGGTTTTCATTACATTAGAGCTTTTGGTGGTTTGGGCCCAACCCCTTGGAGTTTCCTCACCAATTTCCATGTTGCGCGTTAGTTACAGAATCAATGTCCAAGTTATCTAATGCAGTTGTAAATTAATTTTCCACTCCATAAAGTTACAAATTTTCCTTCTTCATAGCAGCTTAGAATTCGTGCTTCTTGATTTAGAGTAATCGCATTCATATTTTCCTATTTATAATAATGCTTGTTAGGATGAATCTTTAGTGTAAGTGTACGAAAAAATACCACTTTAGCTGCGCATAACAAATAGCCCTAACAACAAAATATGGCTGCTAATATCTTCAGATATGCAGTTAGTTAATCAAGAAAAATGCTGCAAAAACCCAGATCTATGCATAAAAAGACATTAAGCAGTAAAAATAAGGTTTTGCTCCATGTATCCAATAGAAAAGACAAGAACAATATTTTTAAAGAATTTTATATTAATAGCACCTCAGAGGAAAACAAGAAAGGTGTTTCCAATTCTCCTCAACGGGATGGGTTCTTGGAAGTCCTCAGCACTTCAGATCTAGAATTTCTCTCTCTTGTTGGTGTAGAAAACCTAGACAAACATAGAACTCAAAGGGAGCTCATAAAGCAAATAATAGAAAATATGACAATGATAATGGCTCAATGTTAGACCAAGAGTATAGATTCAGAGTGATCTAAGAGGCAACAAAAGGTGATGAATGGTAGGAAAACCCCTTCTATTTATAACAAAATATTGGGTCGTTCTAGATTGTGGTGCATGATTACAATAATATTAACCAAATCTAGATCCACCTTTTATGGAATATTTTATTATATTTGTTGGAGGGGAAAGGCATTTGACTTGGGTCAAATCCCTTTATTTGTAAATAATAAATAAATGATTTATTTATTATTTTAAGGAAGTGGTTGAATGATAATTAAATAAATAATGATTTATTTAATTATTTATAAATGATTTAATCATATTTAAAAGGAATATTATTTAAATAAGATTTAAATAATTATTCCTAGAAAATAAGAAGATAAATAAGGATTTATCTAATTAATTTCCTTTTTTTGTGTTAAATATGACTAGGAATAATAATTAAATTATTGTTTAATTAATTATTCCATGAAGAAAATAAAAAAAATATAGATTTGTTTAATATTTCCCCTTGGGGTTTCCTGTTTAGACCTTAAACAACTTAATAAATGTGTTTTATTAAGTTATTTAACATAGTGAAATAAATTTTACTTAGGGTAAAATTGGTCTTACATGGTGTACTTGGGTCCATCTAATGATTATAGGTTAGATGACCAAAAAATGGTGTAACAGATTTCCCCCCAGCGTGCGAGTGTTAGGAGAAAATCCTATGATCGAAGTACGTTATAAGAACTCAATCACCAGACATTAAAAGGGAAGCCAAAGAGAGAAATGTAAGGTAGACTAATGTGCTGAAGAACTAGACCCTGAGGAGATGAGACTTACAGGTGCGACAAGTCTCTTTCTCTGAATGGGTACCTGTGCTAAAGGCAGCAGGGGAGGCATACCTATGCCCACCGAGACAAAGTACAAAAGAATAGTGCATCTAGTAAACAAGGGACCGAACTGTAAAGTACATGCTAGCATAAACATGAGCCAGATAAAAGATATAATGATGAATCCCACATACATGCTGTGCTTTGGATAACAGCCAGGACTTATACAATAATATTTGAGTACATGAGATACAAATACAACCCCAATGCCCCTATAAATGGGGAAAGGTTCACAAAATTTGACTGATACATGCAAATCAAAGAGGCGTTGCAAGCAGCTAAGGCCGACATCATCAAATATATGGAGCTGCATCGAAGGCTGCGATGAAGAAATCATCCGGGTATGTGGGGGGTTACCTATAGGGCCACCCCCTCATGAGGATTGGGACATCTCACACACACCTGGGAATCATCGATATCAACTGCTGCATCATTGAACCATCAAGTATATAGATCTCGATCATGCTGAAAGGAGCTGGAGCTAAGAAAAAATCAAGTCATAGGGAAATAAGGAGTCCATGTGCTTGATCCGGGGCACCGAACAAGAGTGGAAGCTGGAACACAGGTACACCACCCTCTAGACCTGTCTTCTAGAATGAATGAGCTGATGTCGACAGAAGGAGGTCTACCATAAGTGAGGCAATAAGGGATTCTCAACTAAGGCATGAGATAAAATAATAGAGCAATTGACAGATTGACACCAATGATGATGATGAGATGGGGGGTACTGAGTAGTGAATCGACGACTTCCCTTGTTAAAGCATAAAGGGCATGGATGACATGGCAGCGATTGACACAAAATCATGAGGGATAGGGGCTACTGGGACTGAAGGCCATAATGTGCAACATGAGAGAGGGACCAAGAAATGAAGGATGGAGGACGATAGCGGGATACAAAGGGATTCAGGATAGACTCTGTGAATGTGATGATGACACAACTTGGATGCTTTAAACAAGGGTGACTTGATGGTGCTGCCACACAGTAAAGGTCCAATGGGGGACCATAAAAAACATGAGTACAAGATGGTAACTCATGAAGAAAATCAACACGAACAAGGACAAGTATGGAGGCAAAGTGGTGCCCCAAGTACAAGTGTTGTAAGTGAGGAAATACGATTTTGAGGAGAGGTGAAGAGACCCTTCTTGGACAAAATGTGTCCTAGAGAAGTATCAAATCAAGAAAAACTAACAGATACCCATTTGAGGGCTCGGTGAGAGCTTTCCAACGGTGCAGATTGTTTGTCAAACGGAGCAGGCGAAAGAAAAAACCAGGGTTTCTATTCTAATAAGGTATTTTCCCTCCAAATTCATTCATTTGCTTGTGTAGATGTGGTGAATGTAAAGAGGAGAGAAGGCCCTAAATCTTGTGGCGATCGTAGCATACAAACCGACTATTGGAATAGAGATTCGCCAGTTGCAGGTAAGAGGCCTAATCCAACTCTTTCTTTTTGATGGATTGAAAGTTCAAATTAGGGTCCTAAATCTCAAGAACAACCCCTCCTTCATCTTCACGGTTGGGTCACCCTTTTTGGGCCAAAAATTGCAACCTGGGAAGCAGGTTTTGAGCAACAAAGTGCGACCTATCCCAGGATTTGGCCAAAAAGTGTGACCTGTCAGATGGAGGGGGTTTCAGTGCTGTTTTGGGGCTGAGATTTGGGTTTTTGTGGTTGGATATAGTTTTTTCTATCTGTATACTGACAAAGATGTTGTTTTTGTGCATATATGGCAGATATATGGATCAACTAGAGAGAGAGAGAGAGACCTGGGTACATTACGGTTGGAGATCCAAGCAGATCAGGGTGTCCGTCGTGCATTGGCCAGGTTTGGGGTTCTGAAGTTTGTGGAGAACCCTCTGATGAGAGTTGAGGAGCCTTTTTTGGCACAGATTGTCAGTTATTGGGATCCAGATCATGAGGTTTTTATAGTGCAGGGGCATGGGATCGCGTTGAAAGTCCAAGATCTATATTTCTTGACTAGTCTCCAGCCACTCAGGATGGTGGGAAATACGCATAAGTGTTACTGTGGGGGCGTAACATCATGGAGTTTGTAGAGAGACATTGTCGACCAAGCCTCCAAGTCAAAGGGACTCGGATACCGATTGGGGACCGAGAGAGATTAGAGACCCATGCAGTGGCCGTAGCGATGCTGCGGATCCTAGGCAACCAGGCACTCCATCAGATCACTGGGGGGCAGATGATGATTGTGGAGAAAGTGTTGAGTGGGACCTATTATGGGTGGGCCTAGATGATGTTGGTGTCATTGAAATGACAATTGTCTCTTTGCAAGCAGTAAGTGAACCATGATTGCTCGAATGGGACCTTATTGTGCTCCTTCTTTTTTAAGAAGATCCCAACATTGTGACCTTGTATACAGCTACCAGATGGGGGTCCGAGAGAGCCCAGGATGCGTCGGTGGGGGAAACTACTATGTAGAGGAGGAGGAGGGGCGGTCAGACGGGTGTTCCGACTGGAGTTCTTTTCCCATTGGGATCAGATGTTGTTGTACATAGATGACTATCCATATAGTGGGATGAGTTATTGTGGGGATTCAGACTTTCCACTTCCACCTGGTCGAGTATGGGGGCCCGATGGTAAGTGACAAGTGACTAATCTTTTATGTGCATGTTAAAGTTTTTGAATAGTATATATGGTATTGATTCTTGTACTTTTGGTATGCACATATAGCTCTGGTAAAACCGGCTGGATATATGGGACGACCTGCAGTATTAGGAGTTGTAGACCCTAGTGGATCGAGAATGGCACAGAATGAGGATATGGCTTCCCTCTTGGAGGAAATTTGTCGTATATGTGAGGGGCTGCTGACCAGTGTTTCAGAGTGTGGTTGGCAAGACTTAGACGACCATTACATAGAGCTATGTATTGGTCTACCCTCGGAATGGCGAGTTGTCATGCGACACATGGCGATGACCAGTCAGGGGATGCATGATTTACAAGCTGCGGGAGAAGAGCCATTAGCTCGGAATCTTCCAGATAGTGATTAGGTGTGGGGTAGGTGGTGCACCCTAGTGTGTATGTAGGGGCAAGTGGTGCCCCCAGTTTTTAGTATTTTTTTTGTAACATGCTATGAGCATGTCATATGTATCAGAGTAGATGGACTCTAAAAACATGCTATACGACACATATTATGGATATGCATCATGTTGATGATTTTGAATGTTATTGTCTTGTATGAAATGCATGTGATAAATGCCAATCTAGAACATGGTTTACAATGCTATCTACATAGTGATTTTGTTCTCGAGCTACATGGCTGAAAGTGATGATGTCAAATTCACGTATCAAAAGTTACACTCATAAATATCGTCTAAAAAGGATAGGATTATGCAAACGATAGACACCATTGAGTTGCATGACAAGAAGCAGGGAATATAAATGAACATGCAGATGGAGGATGCGATGAGAGAGGGCATCAGCTAAGAGACCACACACTACATCATATTTGGCCTGATTATTGGTGGCAGTACTAGTGCAGACCCCATTCAAGAGAATGAGGGCATGCAAGGGGGTAAAGATGGCCTAGGCTACCGAGGCTAGATTTCGAGAATAGCGAATTTCACCATCGGCATAGCTGATATAGGGTGTGGATGGGAGGTCCTGTGAAATAGCGTCACAAGACAATAAATGGGAGGAGGAAGAACAATGATGGCAGCGTGAGTGTAAAGTAGACATCAAACGACAACTATAGGAGGGAGTGTTCTAGGTAGGATAGCTATGACTAGAGGGTAGTGTACGAGGGCTATAGGAGGTATAGTTGGTACTAATGCTGTGGAGATCAACAGAGACATGGATGGTGTCATCCCGTTTAAGGGTGGGAAAGATAAGGGCAAGGGTGGAGAAGGCTTCTAGGAGGTCATCATGACGGGAAAAGAGGGGATGATGAAGAGAAGACAAACCACATGACGCTGCAAAGCTACCTAAATCATCAGCATGAGAAGAAAGGCTCACATACCGATCGTCATGGGGGATGACAGAAGAACAAGTAAATAGGTGGTCAAAAGATTGTGAGCCCAAGGTGGTCGCTGAAGGGGGGTCAAGTGAAACAAGAGGTCAGGATTCAAAGGGAATTTTCTCTGAGGGTCTCATAGATGATGATAGGTAGAGGATGGTGGTAGCAGGTTCCGTCATCTTGACATCAGGAGGGGGAATGTCAATGGGAGTGGGTAAATCCTTGAGCTGGCCTAACGCATACTGCGCAAGTATGGGAGAGGCAGACTGATTTTGTTCAACCTCTTACTCTCAAACTACCTCTAAAGAGGCGCAATAATGGGTCATTTGGGGACAATGGTGGGAATAATGGCCATGGTCACCACACAGAGCACAGGGTTTGTTGGTGTGAATAGTATTTGGGTTCTTGGCTGCGGATGAAGAAGGAACAGAGGGTTCAGGGACCGTAGACTCAGGGAACGTGACATTAACCATGGGTTTAATACGGGGCAATTCAGGACAAGTATGGGTGGCATGACCTACGACATTAGACAAGGCACAAGGTTTTGTGGATGGAGGAGGGGTAGGGTCAGTCGGGGTGGCCTTGTCTCTGGATGCCCCCTTGCGAGCTTTAACTTTCTTTCCTGGAGTTGTCACAATAGGAGAAGGGTCCTGTTGAGGTGCGGGTGGCACTCTAGCAGCGAAAGAAGCTAGGGGAACTGGTTGAACCGGTGTCAAAGCAAGGTAGGGTTTTGGGTGACTAGGTGGGGTAGTGGCTGGAGGGTCAAGGTACCAGATTGGAATACCCAGGGTTAGGTTGGGGAGAGAAAGGGTGGCCATGATGGGAACCGAATAGACTCTGGGAGGGGGAGCAAGGAAAGGTATTTTCCTAGCGGGGTAATGACCAGGTGGGATGACTCCAAGATGGTAAAGGCCTAGTGGAACCGACCCGGGAACATAAAGGGGCTAATGGGTACCAGCTGTAGGAGAAGGGCCAAAAGGAGTAGTTCTGGCTAGCTAAGATGAAGGGCTAGGAGCAGGCTGCGGTGGGCAAGGTTGAGGTTGCAGACTTGCCGAAGCAGACCACTTAAGGGTAGCTCGAGATGATTACATCATGCAAACATTCGATAAGATGGGATCAAAGATAGGAGGAGGGGGGAGACCAGGGAAGGCTCCAAGCAAAGAGGAGTCTTTGTAGACGCCGAGAGAGACACTGGTTAAATAATTGATGGTTTGCTGATTGGTGACAGAAGAGATGGTCATCTCACTGGAGGTCTAAGACTTTGGCTCATGATACGTCAACTGGTCAATGGTGACTATCTTTCCATTATGAGGGAAAAACATCTTGTGGTGGACCATGGATGGGACAACAAACATGGCATAGGTGTAGCTATGCCCCAAAAGAATGTTGTAATCTAGAGGGGCATCGATGAATTCAACGTCCATGCAAATCGTCTTTCCTACAAGAGTGATAGGACAATTACAGAATAGGCCAATGGGTTGGGAGGTGTGGCCATCCCACGCTCGAAGGGTGATCATGGAAGGGGCCAACTCAGGAGATCTAAGCTATTTCCAAACTGAAGCGGACATCAAACAAGTGGATGCCCCCTAATCAATGATACATCGAGACACGTTAGCGTTCTAGATTTTGATTGGGATTTGGAAATCTACGGAAGTAGGAAGAGGAGGATGTTCTAATTGATGAGCGTCGAAAACAATCAATTGGTCATCAGAAGGATCTACATCGCCCATGACTGATAGTAGAGCCTTCTTTTAAGAAGGGAAAGACTGGAGGAGTTCCAGTATTGAAATGGCAGCAGGAGATTGTGCCAAATCATCTACTATGCTATACGAATGAGCAGCTTGACTAGAAGCAGCATTTCGGCGTAATGGTTCCTTAGGAATATTGGTATGAACCTCAACTTTTGGCTGAGGGATATGCAAGGGACCATTGGATGTCAAAAGAGGCTCTATAGAACCTGAAGAAGGTGACTCGGGGACAGACAGAGCGGGAGGCTTGGGGTACTGATGAGACTGAGTTTGAAGGTTAATGTTGACAGTTATAGGTTGATCAGAGTTCATCATGAGGATTTGGTAATCGGAGGAACCAGAGGAGGAAGGTTGAGTGGCCACATGTCCGTCGGGTGGTTGGGTAGCCACGAAACCTTGCTGGGGGAAAGGATTGGTAAACATAGCTGGTTGAGTAGTGGCCACATTGGGGCGAGTAGTAGGGGAGGCATGATATCCTTGCAATGTGGCTTGATACTCCCACATCTGCCGCATCTGTGGTAAAAGGGGAGAATCATGAGTGTAATGACCATAAACACCGCAACATGAACAAGGCTTATTTGTACGAATAGGCCTGTTCGGCTTGGGCTGAGTGCCCTATTGCTGGTTAGCGTGTTAGAGTCAAGAACTTGAGGATTGGGTCCACGAGTACCAGGGGCAGGTTGATTTTGATTGCCTTTCCTCTTTAGTTGAGAAGAAGGAGGATTAGTCGCACCCTGCTATGAAAATAATTGCCCTAGAGGGGGTGGTAGTTGCTGTTGCTAGGGTTGAGAAGGCAAGGGAGGCGGAGGTTCAAATGCTGGAGGAGCTGGGGCACCAGGCTGTGGATAAGGATAATGGTTAGGTTGGGAAACATTGAGGTAAGTAGGACATTAGGCAAAAGAATGAGGCATGCCATATCCTAGATACATGCTACTTGGAGGGGGAAAATTGCTGGAGGTGCTGGCCCGTCCCGGAGGGAGACCATAGCCCATAGGAAATTGAGCATATGGATGAGAAAGAACTCCAACGATACCGTCAGCAGAATGAGATGCCCCCGGGGCGTTAGTGCCACCGGGTTTGAGGAGGTCAGGAAGGATGGTATAAACATAACCAAACTGAGCATAGATCAGGTCATATTTCAAGGCTATTTGGAGGGCGGCTTCTTCAGTTTGGGGAAAATGTGATGTGACATCTTTTTCGATGGCAGGTAAAAGAGATTTGAGGAACCAGTCCATGTATACCCGATCTTTGAAGGTAGGAGCTTGACATAGACTCTTTCTTCTCCACCATTCCTGAACATGATCGGATAGGCGGGTCGCAGATGATTGACAGAAAGAAGTCAAGAGTTCGGTACCAGTGTCATATCGAAGAGGGAGCTAGAAATAAGATAAGAAGGCTTGGGCAATGGTTGCAAAGGTGGTATGGGAAGAGGAGGTCTGATCAACATACTACTTAGAAGCTTTGATTGTAAGCGTGTGTTGGAACAACCGAAGACGGATGGAATCATCGGTAATGGAATTAGAAGAACACCATGTGTGGAAAGATCAGATATGGTTGGAGGGATCTTCTCCAGCAAGGCCTTTGAACTTGGGAATGTCGGAAGGGAGCTTGGTTGGCATAGCAGGCCAACCAACATCGTGGCAGATAGGGTCATTGATCAAATGATTGAAATTGGGGATATTGAGGCCTTCCATGTAAGGGAGAAAGGGGACAGCCGAGGTAGTTCCTGTGGCGGTTCTGCTAGTAGCATTCACGGCAGTAGGGCCGGGATTACCGCTAGCGTTAGGACCTGGACTAGACATAGTGAAGGTGACAGGGGGAGAACCAGAAGTAAAAGGAGAACCCAATGAATCAAAAGAGGGGTCAAAGTGTGAACTCGAAGGAGGACTAACTCGAAGATGGTGGGAAGGAGTAGGTCAACCAACCGGAAACTGAGGATGAAGGCCAAGAAGTCTCCAGAATATACACCTTGGGGGCACAATGGTGACAACACAAACACAACACAAAAGGAAGAAGAATGACCAACAAGGGAAAGGAGGTGCAGAATCAAGTGATTACAATGTTGAAACAAGGGCAGAGAGGTGCAGTGTCAATTGATTTTACACTTTTTTAAAGTCTTTTCCTGGTGGTGTTAACCAGGCTCTTCTTCACGTAGGGTGAGTGTGTGGCGTGCGTTAATTTTAATTTTTAAACCCAGACGTTTTGAGAGAAAAAGAAAACGTGTGCTACATAACTGAAAATAATTTTGCAGAGAGCAATATATAATGTTGAAATAATAAAAAATTAATAGGTAACAATGCATCAATCTAACCTAAGGATGCGAGTCTCTCAAAAACTAGTCTAACAGAGGGAAAAAAATCTAATCAAAACACACTGAAAATAAGCCAATAGATCTAAGGTCGGGAGGGACAGGGATCTAAAGGTTAAATCTACTTAAAAGAGGTGCAGAAAATAACAAAGAGAGAGAGGCAAGGTTGTTGTAAAAGAGGAGGAAAAAAGCTAAAGGAAGTAGGGAAAAGGAGGTGACCCTAAAGGAAAACCAAAACAAAACTATATGAGTTCATTTGAATGGAAAAATAGCTAATCTAAAAGGGATCTGAGGAGGAGGTATCAGATCAGGAAAAGAAATGGTTGAAACTCTGAAAATTTAGACACCTGCAACAGCTAAAAACTCTTCCACAAAAAGTGGAGGGTACTAAAGCCCTAGGGGGCTAGATTCTAACTTAGTTGAGTAAAAAAGAACAAGAAAAGGTCTAAACAGGTGGAGACGAAGGCTGGAAAACCCTGACAGAAGCTTCAGACAAACCCAGAAAACTTTCAGAAAATCTGCAGAAAAAAGTGCAAGTCGCAGGTTCTGACCTGTTTTTTGTCCAGGTCGAGTTTTGAGGCTGAAAAGTATGTCCTGCAGTCTAGATCACATGTTTATGGCCAAAAAGTGTGACTTGGAGTTCCGGGTCTCTCAACGACAGATTGCAGAAAAAGTTGTTGTCTTAGTTGCGGCTGATGTCTGTTACCTGCGCAATAGGGCTAGAAACACACAGAAGTTAGAAATTTTAATGTTTGAGGGTTTTATGGGTAAAACACAACATAAAAATAGGAAAAACAAAAATCTCAAGAGAAACCATAGGGTTTGAAGCAGCTAGATATGCAGGAATATGAAAAATGAGAACGGTCAGAATTGAAAACCCGTGTGGAGTCACTAGTTGTTAGGATGAATCTTTAGTGTAAGTGTACGAAAAAAGACCACTTTAACTGGGCATAACAAACAGCCCTAACAGAAAAATATGGCTGCTAATATCTTTAGATTTACAGTTAGTTAATCAAGAAAAATGCTACAAAAACCCATATCTATGCATACAAATACATTAAGTAGTAAAAATAAGGTTTTTCTCCATGTATCCAATAGACAAGACAAGAACAATATTTTTAAATAATTTTATATTAATGGCACCTGGGAGGAAAACAAGAAAGGTGTTTCCAATTCTCCTCAATGGGATGGGTTCTTGGAAGTCCTCAGCACTTCAGATCTAAAATTTCTCTCTCTTGTTGGTGTAGAAAACCTATACAAACATAGAACTCAAAGGGAGCTCACAAAGAAAATAATAGAAAATATGACAATGATATTGGCTCAAAGTCAGACCAAGAGTATAGATCTAGAGTGATCTAAGAGGAAACAAAAGGTGATGAATGGTAGGAAAAACCCTTCTATTTATAACAAAATATTAGGTCATTCTAGATCTTGGTGCATGATTAAAATAATATTAACCAAATCTAGATCCACCTTTTATGGAATATTTTATTATATTTGTTGGAGGGAAAAGGTATTTGACTTGGGTCAAGTCCCTTTATTTGTAAATAATAAATAAATAAATTATTTATTTATTATTTTGAGGAAGTGGTTGAATGATAATTAAATAAATAATGATTTATTTAATTATTTATAAATGATTTAGTCATATTTAACAAGGAATATTATTTAAATAAGATTTAAATAATTATTCCTAGAAAATAATAAGATAAATAAGGAGTTATCTAATTAATTTCCTTGTTTTGGGTTAAATATGACCAGGAATAATAATTAAATTATTGTTTAATTAATTATTCCATGAGGAAAATCAAACAAATATAGATTTATTTAATATTTCCCTTTGGGGTTTCCTGTTTAGACCATAAACAACCTAATAAATGTGTTTTATTAAGTTATTTTACATAGTGAAAGCAATTTTACTTAGGGTAAAATTGGTCTTACATGGTGTACTTGGGTCCATCTAATGATTATAGGTTATATGACCAAAAAATGGTGTAACAATGCTTTATCACTGTTAGATGTTTCCATTTTCTTCCAATGCCTTTGCAATCGAATTACAAATCGTAGAATAATTATTGTTTGATGTTACTTATATTTGCATATTAAATTGTTCTTTCAACACAGTAAGGCGTCCAATTGTTGATTAATGTCAATTAGTCAATTTACAAAGAGAATAAGATTGCAAAATTGTATAAGAAATTGTTGTTCAATTCATTTAGATTGTTGTTCAATTCATTAAGATTATTGTTCAATTCATTAAGGTTGTTGTTCAAACCATCATTATGTTGTTCAATCACAGGTTTCTCTTTTCTAACTAGATAGAATAGCTAGCTACATTCTACCAAGCCATTTCTCTTTGAGTTGATTGAATTCAGAAGATTAGATAATCCTTTTTCATAAGCAACATAGAGTAACTATCAGTTGATCTCACTTGCATATATTGTGCTTACAGTCTTGAAATAAGAATACTTACCTCGGGTTGAAAATTAAATAAGAAGCACTAAGGTTGCATATAATAAGCCACCTCTGTGACCCCAACAAAAGGATCATAGTAGGAAAAGGTAAAAAATACTTTTGAAATATCAGGACATGATGATATTTTATAGGATGATATTCCAATATTTGATCAACCTGAACTAGAAACAAGCATTCCTTCTACTAAGGTACAAGAAAATATTAAAACAATGAAGTGGGTGATCTTTGAAATTGACTTATTGAATAATCATATAAAATATGAGAATCAGTTAATCATGGAATAAATTTAGACAATGATTCTATGCATACATTAGTAGTATAATAAGAATCAAGAGCTTAAGAAAAACAACAATATGTTCCAACAAAATATCAAGGGATTTAAATTTAAACCATTAATGAGAAAACCAAGATGGCAGGTGAATGTGAAAATCAAAGGAGTAAAAACAAATTTGGATGTTACGGTTTAAGATTCGAAAGAAGTTCTCTAAGGAACATCATTACAATTTTGGATTTTTTACAACCACAGGTGCATGAAGACATGAAAAACCCTGAGTATGGGGGAAAATTGAGCCTCCAAAGTGACCTTCTTCTTGGTAGTTTTATCTTTCATTTTCACCTATTTTGCCACTTATTCCCACCTCATTACACATTTTCCATGAGTTAAGAGTCATATAGGCCATGTAAATACATTAATATGGTAAATATCCATTATAATTTAAAATCCATACATTTTTCTTTATAAAATTGGCTTCATTAGATATAAGTTGTTGAATTGTACATATCCTACAACTACTCTAACATTTTGTAGCTGAATCAAATGTTCTATAGGTTATCATATGTTAAAATCAGGTGGAGTATATGGGAGGTTTCTAAATGTTTCCAAGATGGTGATCCACCTATCATCCATATGTGGAAGTTCAGAGGTTTAGCACATCTCTAAAGTCAAATTCTTGGTCAAAGTAGTTGTTGTGCACTTGTAGCAGTCAATATGTTAATTGAGCGAGATCTATCATCAAGAGAGAAAGGTTCAAGAATCTTGTGCACTTGTAGCAGTCAATATGTTAATTGAGCGAGATCTATCATGAAGAGAGTGAGGTTCAAGAATGAATATTTGAAGGATATAAGTTGGTAATGTGTCATGATTCATTTCTCCAATAGAGAATCATGAGAAGGAATATTCTTATTTTAATTAAGAAACTAAGATGTCAATTTAGATTATATTTATTAGGTAGCAGACCCTTGAAGTTGTTAATTTGGAAATACTATATAAATGCTTCATTTGGAAGTGAATGACAGTTCAGAAATGGATACATTTTCATACATATTGTTGTGGAGATAAAATTTTTTTATACATTTCATTTAATATAAATCCTTTGATGGCATTACTTTAATATTTGGTGTTAATTCTAGGTTCATGATTTGAAATTTCCACATACTCATACATCTCAAGAGTCCCCCCTGCAAAAGTGCAAGCTATACAATAGTGTTCTTGTGATGTCTTATGTTTCATTCCATGGAAAAACTTTATATTCATGCTTTGTTTTGTTTTATTATTATATGCTCTATTTTCCTAGTTTATATTGTATTCTACTTTTTACTCATTTGTTTTATTTTATCTTCCATAGGTCCAGTGCTTGTGAAAAAACAAAAATAACCAAAAACACATATTTTGTTACTCTTTTAATTGCCTAGTATCATATTTATAAATAGTTGATAGTTATTACTGGCTCTAATTTGGCATGCACACATCAATAATCTCAATAGGCTTTATGCACTTTAAATTAAGTTATTTGTTTCTCACTTTAGAATAAAGTTTTATTGCTTTCCCAGAACGTTGACGTATTGATTTCAATAGGTTATTTTTACTTTCAAGTTTAATAGATTATATTTGTTTTTAAGTTCTATAGAATATATTTATTTCCAGAGCTCGATAGACGAGATTTATATTCAAGTGCAATAGAATAATTTTTTCCTCTATAGAATAGAATTTTAAAGCTTTAATAGTATAGAATTAGAATAGCATTTCTGTTTCAATTTAATGAGATACATTAATTAAAAACTTTAGAGTTTGATACCTTATTAGTTATAGTATTTGAGAAAGAACATGTGTGTATGTGTGCTCATTTATATATTTTCATTAAAATATTTCATTTTAGTATTGTAATCATTTCCATAGGTTAATTTACTTTTTGATTATTAGTTAATTTCCTAGTATATATTGAGCAAGTGTACTTCAAAAGTGTACAAACCTAGCTTGATAATTTAATGTAAATTAATTTAACCATAATTCAAATTACCGAATAGTTGTTTTGTAGCCTTGAATTAATAGATTGAGAGTAGATAAACTATGATATATTTGGTCTCTACCCCTAGCTCATATTTATTCCATAATTTAACTAGTAGGAAATCTAGGAGTACTCCATTGGTAGGTCTCGACCATAAACAATAGTTGTAAACAATTCAAACTTGTTGGTGGAAATTGAGACAATGTAGCATCCCTCTACCAAAATCATAATTAAATAGGGGCTGAATGGAAAGATTTAAATAGAGTATTATTGTATAGTGTTTAAAGAACTATTTATTCTCTAATTATTATTTTTATCTCTATGTAACACATTTTCATAATAATTGGTTCGATATATACAATTGTAAATCGCTTTGTGTGATTTTATCAAGAATTATGGAATATTATTCTCATTTGAGGTAGTTACATTCTAAGAACTAAATATCCTAGTGTCTAAATTGATATTTTGTTGATTCATTCATTCCATTACATGTCAATGATGAATAGTTGTAACTGTGAAAATATGATTTAAAAAATATACAAACTGAAATTATTTCTAAAATTTTTACTTACTTTCAAATAAAAAATGAAATAATTGAGAAAAAAATGCATTTATTAATTAGAATAAAACATATATATAATTGTAATTTAGAAAAAAATGAAACAATCAGTTTGTTTTCCATGACATTTATTTATTAGTGAGAATAAAACCAATACATATATAATTTAGAAAAAAATAAATAACATGTTTGTTTTCAATTTACTATATTATTAATCTATGACGTCTTGGATAGACGAAGATCAGGTGCTTTGTTAAGGAACTCCTTGATGTGAAGTCATCATTTCAATTCCATTCCCCGATAGAGGTGATACATTAGACATGATGAAGATGTAGTCCCACCAAGCTTACAAAAATAAATGTACTATACTATCACAAGAAGTTTTACAATTTTTTCATGAAAAGGCACGATTTACAATGTCGTCATAAAAAAACACACCCAAGATTATTCTAAGAAGTGTTACAATGTCATTCTAAAAACCATACTCAAGATCATACCGATTGTTTTTACTTTTTCATTCTCAAGATCATCCCAATTGTTTTTATTTATTATTTCTTCTAATCCACCCCTATGACCCTTAAAAAACATGTACATGTATCAAACATTAGCTATACATATGTTGATTTGGCACTACCTTACAAGGTCATCCTTAGAAACAAAGTGGCTAACAATATCCAAACCAGCTTGATTCCTAGGATTGAAACACATATATCATGATGTTAATGATTGATAAAAGTAAAATAGTTGAATTAATAGTTGTATTTTTTAGAATCAAAAAGTGCTACATAGTAGCTAGTACCTACTTCATAGTTCAAATATAGTTACTTGGAGTTTGAATTGTTGACCGACTGTGTTGATTAATTAAATCCTTGATAAAAAAAAGGTAGAAATGAAAGTGAAAATGTTGTGCCAAAGTGGTTTTTTTGATGAGCACCCTACCTCATTAGCTATAATGTATATTTATAGCTTTATTTCTTTGGTAGTTTTTCCTTCAATTTGATATGGATAAACTTAGTTTCAACAAAATGAGATGTTAATTCCAGGAAACTTGTTTTTCACAACCATTTGTTTCCTACAAAGTTCATGGGTATTGCACATGATTGATATAGAGTTTAATGCAATTGTGTTTGTGTCAGTGAAGTCAAGGGAATATGGAACAAAACATTTATTTTTATCTCTCAAATGGCATATTGTTTTTAACAAGACTTCTTTCTTTTGTAGAACAAAATGTAGTTGGGATGATCAATAATTTGCTATTTAGTATTAAATTAAATTTTAAAATTAAATTGTAACTAGCATAGTTATATAAATTAATAACTAGCATAGTTATATAAATTAAATCACTAGTAACTATAAATAGATATCGAAACACTTGGTTTCTAATAAAAATACTTATTTCCTAAAACATTTCATATTGTAAAAAAAATAAAAAAATAAAAATCATTAATTAAATTTAAATATTAAGATAAATAAATTATATCATTATCCCTTTTCAAATATTTCCAAATGTTATATGTTTGTCTATGCTTTGCATTAGTATTAAATTGGTTTAACAAAAATTCTCACATTAACTTTTTGCATTGTAACTGCGACCAATATTTTGTGTTTGGTTCCAGGAAAAAAGGTAAAACAACTTTAACAAACCAACTGAAATAAATGAGAAATTGAAGACTAACCTTCCAATAAATGTCGAGCAATCTCTCGTTCTACAACTACTTGAATCAGAATATAAAACTTCAAATGTGGGATCCTAGTAATACCCCTGTTGCCCACTGGTAGAATTAGTTTGGATCCCCTACCCCACCCTCTGCACTCTAGAAATTGAATCTCCGAAAATGAAATGAAGAGCTTCCTTGCATTGCATTGGATTTTTTGCCAGCCATGTTTCCACCTCGAGTGGAGTTTCAAATCCTTTGATGTGTGATAACAAATATACATAAGGATTAATCACCCCAAACAAAATTCAATTTAAGAAGATCAATTTCTTGAAATCTTGATATACCTTACAAACAATAATTATAAAACCTATGCATAAATAAAACAAATTCAACAAAGTGAGGAAAGAAATTCTAGCAAGATCCTAAAAATTAATAACTATATATCAAATAAAACTTTATTAATACAATTAGGGAAGAAATGTTGGCAAAGTTTAAAAAACTATTTTTTTTCACTAATTTAGTTATATTGATTGAAATGAAATTTTTAAAGTATATTTGTGGCTTCCATAGAAACAAAATTACAGAAATATGAAGGGAAGAAAATAAATTCAAAATAAAAATTAACAAGAAAATAAAAACTATGATTATTGCAACTTTAATTGAATTGAAATTTAAAATCTAGAAAAAAAAACCATAGAAAAAGACAAAAGAAAAGTACAATTCAAATTAGAAAGTTATATGTATATATATATATATATATATATATATATATATATATATATATATATATATATATATATATATATATATATATATATATATATATTGTGCTTTCTAGATTTGGGGTTATTGCTTTTCTTTTGTCTTTTTCTGTGGTTTTTTTTCTTTTCTAGATTTTCAATTTCAATTCAATTAAAGTTGCAATAATCATAGTTTTTATTTTCTTGTTAAATTTTATTTTGACTTTATAATTCATGAAAATAGAAATAATAGAAAAAGAAAAATAAATCAAAATTGAAAATTTAAATAAAATGGAAATAAAACTAAAAACGAAATAATTAATAACTAATAGAAAAATAGAAGTTACTAAACAACACTCATAATAATGCCTCAACCAATCACCTTATGAATAAATAAATTTAAATAATAATAAAAGATAACAAAAATTGAATTCTTAATGTTAAAGTATGAATAATCCACAAAACATTTTGATCAAAGACAAATTAATAGGCATTGAAACTATGTATAGTCCACAAAAAAATTGTTTAAAGACAAATTAATGAACATTGAAAAGAAAAGCAAAATGCAATATCATACCTAGGGTTAGTATAATAATGTCCACTGATTATTATTTTTGAAATATGAGATTAACTACCTACTTAAAATAATACTAGCAATTTCCTCTAAAGGTGTAAAGATACACTCAAGTTATTGAACATGCCTATGATGTTACTACAAAAGTGTTGCAAAAAAGGAAAGATAACAACTTAAAGGGTGGAGGAGGGGAGGAAATGTGTCGAAGCTTGCAATAGTGTCAAACTTGTGTCTATGTTTGTTTGACAAATGTTGCTTGAACCACCTTGCTAAATAATTTTATATCCATATTATATCCTAGCCATATTATATACATATTATATCCAAGCCACAACATGCAAGGTAATGAGGATAAACATTACCATAGGTCCTCATGGGAACTAGCGGACAAAAAATGTAATTGCAAAGAGGAAATGACTAAAGTTAGTGTGTGTTGACAATGAAATTAAATAAAGAGAATATTTCAACCGAGTGACCTTCAGATTCCAGGATATTCTGCAATCAACATAAAGAAGTGAGTTTGTTTTAGAATTCTAGCTAACTCCTTTTAAAAATTTTAAGTTAATTTGGAGTAATTAATTCAAGTTTTAAATTTAAATTTAAATTTTGTCTAGCAAAAATTTGTTGGAATTTCAAATTTATGTGGTGTAGTTTACACAATCCAAATGTCCAAGTAAACTTTGAAGGTGTTAGCACTGCAATTTTTCAAAAAATTTCAAAGTTTGGTCATCATTGTACGTTGTGTCTTTGATCCTCTTTTGTCTCCTAACCTATGGTGGAGAGCCCTAGAGGGTTAAAATATATTATTTCTTTTATCATTTTTTAACCAAAATCCCAAATAATTTTGAGTGCAATAGTTTGTTTGTGTCATAGAATTATTAGGGAAAATTTTCTTTTAATAAGTCTTTTAACTGATTTGAGTAGTTAAGGTCATGGGTTTAGCTTAAGAAGTCTTATTCATTCACCATGATATTTCTATCCATGTTTAAAGACAAAATGTCAAGGTCATCAATTATGTTAGTAATAACCAAGGAATAGCTACTTTTCGTAGAGAGGTAGCTATTTTCTTCAGAAGATCTGGTTTTACAAGCAACACAAGAATAACTTCCTTTTTCAAAAAAGTAGCTATTACCTGAAAAATTTGTACAAGGAGATAAAAGTAGCATTACTCAAGTGAAACTAACACTGCTCTTTGAATATTGAAGGTTTGCTAAAACAAGAGGTATTACTCTGAAAAGGTGGCTATTTTTGATTGGAGGATTCATCAAAAGGAGGTTGGTTATTTATTTGCTAAGGTTAGTTAAAATCTAATTCTACTCATAAAGTGAAATGTATTAAGGTTGAAGTATGAGTAGCTTTTGTAAATAAGGTGATAGAGTGAAAGGTTTGGTGGGATGAGTTGGCAGAAGATTTAAATCATTTTGTTTCCATGTCATTCCCTCTCACCGTGATTTATGGCATGCAAAGATACAACAAACTGTTTACCCTCATGAAAGCTACGAAAAACTTTTGTTATCTTCTAGAAAAATATTTTATTACCTTGTGCCAGTGGTTAGGGCTTCGTGGAGGGTTGTCGATCCTTGTCTTACAGGTGTGCAATAGTGGTTAGGTTAAATGTTAACAATTTGGGCAAGGGTGGTAAGGTGAACTGTTCAGAACCTAACAACACCCATTTTTTTTATTATCGTGCTAAGCCTCAGTTCAAAGCAGCAGGGTGGTATCAAATTTTAAAGAATTTTTTCAAGTGAAAATGTGGTAGTGGCTCAGACATTTTCTGAGACATTCGATGGAGAATAGGTCAAGCTGGGGTCTCACACCTTCAGGATCACATAGAATATCATTGCAAGGGCTACCCAAACATAAACTATAGGTGAGTCCTGGCACAAGAACAAAAATCTGCTTAAAGCTGATTCAAATCCATATTTAAAACCTAAACATGAAAATATTGGTTGGACCTCTACTATTCATATTTCATATTTTAGGCTTCAGTGGAAAGATGTCATTACCACTGCACAATGTTATATAACCTATGAGGGTAGTTTTTCTACTTTGCATAAATACCAAATGAGGTTTCTTGCTCACATATTGGGCTCTAAACCTATTAATCTACCATTTTTCCTTCATAAATCTCTGTTGTCAATGTCCCAAAAAATATAGAGAACCCCAAACTATTCTCTTCACAATCTCTATCACAGGGGTTTGATCAAAATACTAGTGGTTTATCATCTTAGAAATAAGGGAACCACGTGGGAAAATTTTTTAGCAGATGAGGGATTTAGCAGTATTTACTCAAGGAGAAGGGTAGGAAGTGCTAGAAGGATAAATACCCAAGAGCAATAGTGAAGCCCTACACCTACATTGAATCCTTCACAAGCTAGTCCATCTTCAATACCATCTAGCAGAAAAACTAGAACCTCAGCTAGGAAAGTCAGAGTTCAAACCACCACTCCTACACCAACCATCACTCTTATACCAACAGTGTAACCAGCCAAGGAAATTTACACTAGAAGATCACCTAAGGAGCCACAGACCTTGGGATATTTTAGGCAGGAGCATGCAAGAAAACTTAAACAGAAAGCTACCCTGCCTCACAAAAATTCAATGTCCAAGAGCAAGGAAGAGGTAGCTTCCTCTTCAAAGGGTAAACACAAGAGAAAAATTGTTGTGATAGAGAAGCCTTTAGTGGAATTCAGCCGTGAAATATTGACACCAAGCCATATTCTAGAATCTAGGCAAGAGAATCAAGAAAAAAATGCTACTCAGAGGAGCCTACACTTGCAAAAGTCTTTTCCTCGCTCAAAAATGGGAAAATCAAAGTTTCAGAGACCATTAGCGTAGAATAAGCTACCATAGCTCAAATTTAATCATCTATTAGTTCTTCAGCCAAAGGGAAGAAGAAAGCTACAATCCACTCATATTCATCTTTTGAGGAGGATAGCAGTGAAACAGATTTCAGTGAGTCAGAGTTTGAATAAGGACAGTAAAACAGAGTTTGAATAAGGACAGTAATAAATTCCAAACCCATACATTCAAAGGCCTCACACTAGACCAAAGAACAAGCACAGACTAGCAAGAAAAATCATAGCCAACCCAACTCTCAGGAATGAAATAATAAACATAGATGAAAGCCCACAAAATGAACCAAGGAAGAAGAAGATTCAGCAGAAAAATCAAGTGCAGAAAAGAAAGCCAAACAAGAGGGTCACCAAGGGAGAAGCTATCAAGAAATTTTCTTCTGTACTAGATCGCTGATGACTGAATGTACAAAACCATGAAAATATGAAGAATCATGTCATTTTTTGATTATACACAGTATTTTTGGATATAGATACTCTTTTCAGAAAAGTAGCTATTATTTTCGGATCTTGTATAAGCAGGAGAAAAGGTGGATTTTTGAATCTATTTTCAAAAGAATGACCCTAAATGATGACAAAGTGAATGTAGCCTCAATGGTAATGGTATTTTTCCAAGTGTCATCTAATCAAACTATCTTCTAGATACCATTTCAGTTGGTTACTTCTACACTTTTGCATATAAGGGTTCAGGTGTCCTTTTTAGTTGGCAATTGCACTTTTTGTGGATACAGTTTTTCCAAGAAACGAGGAGCACTCAGCCACTTCAAGCTCCATACTATCATGTTCTGTCTGCAGTTGTATTTCAGTCTAATTTTTTGTTATGTTTAAGATAAGCCCTATTATATGTAGATGATTGTAATTAAGTATCTAAAGCAAAATTGCACTTTTTATGGAGGCTTTAACATAAATCCTTTTTTTATATATATACTATGTAAGGCAAGAAAGAAAGGGTTCGTTGGTTGTAGATTTTATTGAATATGGTGTTGTACCTTTTTTAATATATAGTATATCTAGAGGCACTTTTGAGGACTCAAAAATTGTATGGTGTGTGTATTGTTTATCTTCTTATGTGTTTCCATAATTTACTGTTTCATTCCAAATTATGAACTACATAGTTCTATCTCATGGTTTTATCAGTATTTTTAACCTTAAAGACATATTAATCTATTTCTGTAAGTCTTGTTTTATCAAGCATTCTTGATTCAGTATTAATTGAAGATAGTTCATAAGCACTCCTTGAGGTTGAATTAAATCCTGTCTCATAATCTTGTAAGTCTTTTGATCTAGCATACATGATTAACCTATTTTTGTCAGTCTTGATTTATCAAGCATTCCGAATTAATGAGGTCATGTTAGTTGGAAGCATTATATGTAATGGGATTCTTAAAATGTAGAGTGAGACTCTTGTAAGTCTTTTAAAACACTCTTTCACTATACATTTCAGGTCTAGAATTTGTGTCACCCTTTCCTCTTAATAGTGGAATTATGTTTTACACATATACTTTTTATCTTCCATTTTTCTAACCATCAAACTACAAAATCAATATTGCTACCACATTATGCACCAGTGCCCTCATATGTGTGAGAGATTCTTATTTGTTCAAAACCCCTTTCAGTGTGTGTGATTTCCAACCACTTTCCAAAAAATCAATCAAGTCATAAGAAAATCCCTTATGCTTAATATGTGTCTGGTCAGGCCCTTGTCACAATCCAACTGCTGATTCGAGTGCTAACATCTTTTGGTGCATCTGCCGAGAGACAAAGATTCTGAACTCAGTATCTCCCAAATTTTTTGCATGAATGCCTAGTACTAGTTTTTAAAGGTGAATAAAGACTAAGAACTCTTTTTTATTGTAAATGGTTCACCTGGAGACTCCACAAAGAGGATGAAGGGTTTAAATATTGCCTACCACAAGAAGAAATCAGAGATCACCTCCAATAATTCTAGTTTTTGACCCAGAGAAGATCATAAAGGATGCAAGAGGGAAATAGAAATTAGTTGAAGCTACATCACATTCAATGAAAAAGATGCATTCAAGGTACATTCCAAAAGAAAAGGTAACATCATCTATCTTAGAACCTAAAGAATTTTAAGTTTCAAAAGAATCTCCTGAAATATTTCGGGTTGAAACTGCTTCCATAAAAGGAAAATTAGATGATGTTAGCCTAGATTCAGCTGAAAGTATCTCTCAGCCATCAATTAGTAAATTAGAAAAAAGTATTATTCTAGTGAAAGAAGAAAAATCATAAGTTTTAGGTTTCAGTGAAGAAAACCAAAAATCAAAAGCCTTTGTCTTAACAGAATGGAAATTAGAACAAGTAGTGGAAATTGTGGCTTTCCTAGATAGGGCTATTTTAACTGAAGAAGATATTAAGACAATTCTAAGTTTTCTTCAAACTCATCCTGAATATAAATCCTCATTTTTCCCATAACAGGAGTATTTTTCTTTATCTCGAAACCTAGATATTGGCTCATCCTCTTCTCATCAAGAAGAAGGTAACCTTATTGAAAATTTGACTTTTAATCTCTTTAGTTTTTTTAGCTTAGTAGAACAAATTGAAGCTACACTAATCCTTCAAGAATCCACATCTGAATCTGATTCTACTGGAGAGGTGGAAATAAAGCCTTATGCTATCCATTTATTTGAAAATCCATTGTTTCAGCTCCAAAACCCGAGGAACTAGCCCAAGAATTTAAATCTTCTACAATTCCAAAAAAACAAAAAACTCCACAAACTGTAATTTCCATCATTCAAATATCTGCATGAACAAGTTTTCCACCTCAGAAAGTCATGGCCCAACCTCCTCCTACAAGGATGCAACAAATTGTTGCTGTAAGATTTTCACCACTAGCTCTTCCTCAACCTTTGCATCTTCTTCCTCAATGGGATTATCTGAAATATTTTCTGAAATACACAGGGGAAGGAGAAGGAGTATCTGCTGAAGAAAACCTAGTTTCCTTTTACAATTATGTAGATAACCAAAACATTGAACATGAAGATGTCTGGTCAAGACTCTTCGTTCAGAGCTTGGATGGAGCAGCTCGTAAGTGGTTGAGAAATTTTCCTCCAAATTCAATAGCATGACTATATTATTTGGAGGATTTTTTTTTTAAATAAATGGGGTGACTGTAAGGATTACTTGTATTGCCTTACAGAGTTTGGAGCTTTAAAGAAGAAGACTGATGAATCATTAGCAGACTTTACAAAGAGATTCAATAAAGTCTATCAAAAGTTTGTTGTAGAATTCAAACCTCCTGAAACCATAGCCATGATAACCTTTTCTAATGCCTTATACTCCAAGTTTTCACTGTGGTTAAGGGATGAGAAGACAGAAACATTGGTAGACATGTAGGAGGCTATTATTAGAGTGCATTCCAATATTATGGCCTCAAACAAGCTGAAAACTGAAGAGGGGAAGGGGACAAAGGATAAAAATAAAATGAAAGAAGAGAAACCATCTTCCTCCTCTAAAACTTTCACAGCTAAAGAAAATCTTGATCAATTGTCTAATTTTATTAAATATCTTGCCTCCAAAATGACAAAACTGGAGTTAGAAGACATGCTTGTTGCTAGGCCCATTCAAAATGAAGGAAACAGAAATCATGCTCCTTTTAGGAGACCCATTCAGCCTCAACAAATTTTACAATTCCCAAGAAGAAATCCCAATTATTAAAATGTTCAGCCTCCACCGAATAATTTGGCTGAATAAAATCAACAAGAACAAGAAGAGGATGAGGAAGATATAAATCATGTTGGGGAGACATCACAGTCAACTTGTTTGAATTTGCAAGAGTATGAAGAATAGTCTAGGATAAATCTATTTTAAGATGATGAAGAGGCTCATATTCATATTCAAAATGAGAAAAAGCAGCCTAAAAATCAGACAAGAAATTATCCTTTAAGGTCGAAAGGGGTTATCCAACAGCCTTAACAAAAACAAGATGCCGAAAAACATGTTGCCAAACAAAAGGAAAAGGTTAATGATGTTCCTCCATCACCTAACCTTGCCCCAGTCATTAAATCTGCTGCAGAAAATAAATATTTGACTCCACTCAATTTCAGTTTCAAGTCAGAATTGAATGAAATCAAAATTCCAGTTCCACTCCTTGAATTGTCGAAAAATCCAGCCTACAAAGAGTCATTTAAAATTTTGTTACAAACATCTATTGCTCCTGATTCTTTCAACCTTGAGGATGAACATCCTACCATTTATTTGGGCAGCCATGTTCAAGATCAAAATGATGATAATTCTCCACCTTTCTATCTTTCACTCAACATTCATAACAAATTGCTGCATAACTTCCTATTAGATTCTAGGGACTCTCACAATCTGATGCCTATGAAAGTGATGGATGAATTAGGACTGGAAACCACTAAATAATACCATGAACTCTACACTTTTGACTCTAAAGGGTCAAATGTTTAGGAGTGATCAAAGACTTAGTGATTTCTCTTACTGGGCTCCCCATGAAAAGTCTAGTGATGGACATAGTGTTTGTAGACATAACTTCTAGATTTGGAATGCTTCTTTCTAGATCTTGGTCTAAAAGGCTAGGAGGCACTCTTCAAATGGATATGACATATGCCACTATCCCAGTCTTTGGAGGAGAATTTAGAAGATTATATAGGGAAACATAGATGCCTTATATCATAAGTGATAAAAAAAAAATCTCTCAAATCATCCTATATATGTAGAGGAGAAGGAGTTGGGGTTATCCATTTTAGACCTTACTGCTGATGAAAAAAATTTTAAGCCTGAAATCAATAAAAAAAAAACATTTGAAAGTCACAAAAGAGAAAAATTTAGAAGCATGGCAGATCTGGAAATTGTATTTTGATGGAGCCTCATCAAGAGAGGGATCAAGGGCTGGTGTAGTTATTATTTCTCCCACTCAGCAGATAGTGATTTTATCATACAAATTACAATTTATCACTACTAATAACATTGCTGAGTATGAAGCACTAATTCTAGGAATGAAGGCAGCAAAAGATTCGGGAGCTAAATAGTTGATTTTTTTGGTGATTCAGAGTTGGTGGTACAACATGTGAGCGATAATTATCAAGTAAACAATTCAAAATTGAAGAATTACAAAAATAAAGTATGGGTTTTGATTGATCACTATTTTTAGCATTCAATTTGAATTTTTTTTCCAGAGAATAAAATGAAATGGAAGATTCATTGGCTATAGAAGCTAGTAATTTTATGGTTCCTCTTGATGTTAAAGCAACATATGATGTACAAATCAAAAACAGACCTTCCTTTCCTGACAATATCAAATACTTGAAATTATTTGGAGATGATAAATAAATTCAAAAATTCTTGTAATGTGTGGAGGAGTTTTCATACATTTAGATTGACAATGAACAAGGCACAACTAAAAGTCAGAACAACAAACCATTCGAAAAGGCTATAGATGGAAAAGACATTATTGATCTAAAATAAAACTTCATTCCTAAAGGCTTGGTTCCTTTGGAGAGGTTGTTTGACAATAATGATGTCTTTTTAAATGCTAATAGTAAGACAGATGAAGAGGGTATAGTTGACTACAATATTGGTATTGAAAATCAGCCTAGATATGTTAAAGTTTCTAAATTTCTTCTTCAAAAAACTAGAACTAAATATTTCAAGTTGCTGAAGCAGTATGCCGACATCTTTGCCTGGTCCTATAACGATTTGAAAACATATGAAAAAGGTATAATGCAACATAAAATCCTTCTTAAATCAGAAGAAAAACCTGTGGCATAGAAGGTAAGACTTATGAATCCTATGCTGCTCCCTATCATTGAAAACGAAATCATAAAAATATGGGAAGCCAAAATAATTATGCCTTTAAGTTTTTCCAATTGGGTAGCTAATATAGTCCTGGTTAGAAATAAGAATGGAGAAATTAGAATTTTTGTTGATTTTGGAATTGAATTGGTGTTCGCTAAAGGATAACTATCCTTTACCCAAAATGGATCATATTTTGCAGAAGGTTTTAGGCTCAAAGAGGTTGTTAATGATAGATGGTTTTTCAGGATACAATCAAATTTCAGTTCAAAAACAATACAAGGAGAAAGCAAATTTCACTACACCCTAGGGAGCTTTTGTGTACAATAAGATACCTTTCGGTTGAATGAATGTAGGTGCAACATTTGAGCGGGCAATGGAAATTTCCTTTGTAGGAGAAAAGGATAGATTTGTAGTCATTTATTAGGATGATATAACAATATTTTCAAAATCTAATCATGATCATTTAAAACATTTGCAACAAGTGTTTGATAAGTGCATAAAATTTGGTTTGTCTTTAAACCCAAATAAATCATGCTTTATTGTTCAAGAAGGAAAACTGTTGGAACATATAGTAATAGAAAATGGAATTTTCATTGATCCAGGGAGAGTTGAAGCTATACAGAAAGTTTGTTTATCAAGAAATAAGAAAGAGTTACAATCATGTTTGGGTAAAATGATTTTTTTGAGGCATTTTTGTTCCAAATTTTGCAGAATTAATTAAACATATAAATGTATTGTTGAACAAATAAGAAGAGTTCAAGTGGAAATATGAAGCAAAAAACCCTTTCTTAGCAATCAAATATGCCTTGACTGAAGCCCCCAGTGTTAATAAACCCTGATTTTGAGAAGGATTTTCTGACTTTTTCATATGCTTCTTAGAAAACTATTGCAACCGTTTTACTTCAAAAGAACAAGGAAGGCTTGGAGCAGCCAATTTATTTTTTCAGCAATACATTAAGAGATGTTGAGTTAAAGTACATCTTGGTTCAAAAACATGCATTTGCATTGGTAAAGGATTTGAAGTATTTTCGAGTTTATATTCTGCATTCTAAATTCATTTATTTTGTGCCAAATATTGTTGTCAATTGCAGCCAGACACAGATGGCAGGAGGGGAATATGGTTAACAAAGATTCTAGAATTTGACATTGAAATCAAACCTATTGTGTTGATAAAGGGATAGGGCTTAATCCGCTTGATGGCAGAATCAAATTGCAAAGCTCTAAATTTGAACATGGAGGTAGCTGAAGAAACAGATAAATAAGGTATTTCTGAGTATCTTGAACTATTTTATTCCAATTGGTATAAGGATATAGTGTACTTTTTATTAAATCTCAGTTGTCCTCTAGAAATGGAAAAATCTAAGAGAAGGGATTCTAAACTGAAGGCTGTCAGGTATTGCATAATGGAATGTCATCTTTATTGGAAATACCCAGTAGGATTTTTATCGAGATGTGTAGATGAAGTTGAGTCACAGAAAGTTATGTCAGAAATGCATGTAGGGGTGTGTGGTGGACATTTATATTGGAAAGCTATCACAAATAAAATTCTAAGAGCTGGCTATTATTGGTAAACTCTTTTCTCTCATGTTTTTGTTAAATTAAGAGCTTGTATTGAGTGTCAAAAGTTTGCTGGTAAGCGGAAGCTGCTCCCACTACCTCTCATTCCCATTTTAGCAGATGCTCCTTTCCAGTAGTGGGGGTTGGATTTCATTGGTGAGATTCATCCACCATCATCAGGGCAACACAGGTGGATTCTTACAACCAAAGACTATTTCACCGAGTGGATTGAGGCCATTACAACTAGAAACGTCATTGACACAATAATGATTAAATTTCTGTTGGAAAATATTATTTCTAGATTTAGCTTCCCTCAAAAGTTAGTGACTGAAAATGCAATGGATTTTAAATATGCCAAGATGAAAAATTTCTGTCAGAAGTATAACATTGATTTGACTCATTCTACTCCTTATTAGCCCCAATGTAATGGGTTACCTGAGTCATCAAATAAAATCCTGGTAAGAATAATAAAGAAGATGATGAAAAAAAACAAAAGAAATTGGGATACTCAACTAGTTCATGCTCTTTGGGCAGATAGAGTGAGTAGAAAAAGATCAATTGGAGTTTCTCCCTTTCAAATTTTTTATGGTGTTGATGATGTGATGCCATTACAGTTGGACCTTATTGTTATGAAGTTTTTACAAGATGAAATTGATAATTTTAATCCCATTCAGAGAAGGATTCTACAACTGATAGAAGCTCATCAAATCTGGGAATCCCTGATGGAAAAATCACTGAAATATAAAGACAAAGTAAAATTTGTCTTTGATAAAAGATAAAAACAACAGGTATTCCAAGAAGATGATTTGGTATTACGTTGGGAAGCAATAAGAGAAGGCCATGGAAAGCATGGTAAGTTTGACAACTTGTGGTTTAGGCCATTCAAAATTGCTCAAGTTATGGAAAATAACACATTTATGCTGAAGCATTTAGATGATGATCAATTAACTGGAGGTCCAGTCAATTGTAATTATATAAGAAATTTCTTTGTTTGATAAGTCATATAGTTTTTCCATTGTAAATATCCGGAGTGTTGTCTCAATAAGACTCCATGACCAATGGTATTTGTGTATGTAAATAGAGTCAGTTTTCAGTTCAGTCAATAAAATTAAGTTTCTGTCATTATCTTCTGGAATTTAAAAGTCCCAAGAGTTTAAGGCATTGAATCTACAGTCCTTCAAGCCTCACAATGAGGACTTCATCACCAATAAGAGCCACTATTAGCACTACAAATTTTCATAATTTTTCAAAGTGTGATTATCATTGTAGGTTGTGTCTTTGATCCTATCTTGTCTCCTAACCTATGGTGGAGAGCCCTAGAGAGTTAAAATGTATTATTTTTTTTATCATTTTTAACCAAAATCCAAAATAATTTTGAGTCCAATAGTTTGTTTGTGTAATAGAGTTATTAGGGTAAATTTTCTTTTAATAAGTCTTTTAACTGATTTGAGTAGTTAAGGTCATGGGTTTAGCTTGAGAAGTCTTATTCATTCACCATGAAATTTCTATCCAAGGTTAAAGACAAAATGTTAGAGTCATCAGTTGTGTTAGGAATAACACAAGAATACCTACTTTTCCTAGAGAGGCAACTATTTTCTTCAGAAGATCTGGTTTTACAAGCAACACAGGGATACCTTCTTTTTTCAAAAAAGTAGCTTTTACCTGAAATTTTTTTACAAGGAGATAAAAGAAGAATTACTCAATTGAAACACACACTTCTCTTTGAGTATTGAATTTATTCTAAAACAAGAGGTATTACTCTGAAAATGTGGCTCTTTCTGATTGGAGGATTCATCAAAAGGAGGTTGGTTATTTATTCACTAAGGCTAGTTAAAATCTAATGCTACTCATAAAGAGAAATGTATTAAGGTTGAAGTATGAGTAGCTATAAATAAATAAGGTGATGGAGTGAAAGGTTTAGTGGGATGAGTTGGCAAAAGATTTAAATCATTTTGTTTTCGTTTCATTCCCTCTCACTGTGATTTATGGCATGTAGAGTTACAACAATCTGTTTACCCTCATGAAAGCTACAAAAAACTATTGCTATCCTCCATCAAAATAGTTTATTACCTTGTGCCAATAGTTAGGGCTTCATGGAGGGTTGTTGTTCCTTGTCTTACAGGTCTGGATTAGTGGTTAGGCTAACTATTAACAATATGGGCAAGGGTGGTAAGGTGAACTATTCAGAACTGACCAATACCCATTTTTTTTATCATCGTGCTAAGCCTCAATTCAAAGTAGCAGGGTGGTATTAGTTTTCAAAGAAGTTTTCAGGTGAAAATGTGAAAGTGGCTCGGGAAATTTCTAAGACATTCGATGGAGAACAGGTCAAGCTAGGGTCTCGAACCTTCAAGGTCATAGAGACTATCACTGCAAGGGCTACCCAAATCAGCTACAAGTGAGTCATAGCACAAGAGAAAAACTCTTCTTAAAGCCGATTCAAATCCATATTTAAAGCCTAAACATGAAAATATTTGTTGAATCCCTACTATTTATATTTCATATTTTAGGCCTGAGTGGCAAGATGTCATTACCATTATACATCGTTATATAACCTATGAGGGTAGATTTCTACTGTGCATAAATAATAGACGAGGTTTATATCTAACATCTCAGGATCTAAACCTATGAATCTACCATTTTTCCTTCATAAATATATGTTTTCAATATCCCAAAAATACAGATAACCCCAGACTATTCTCTTCACAATCTCTATCACAAGGGTTTGATCAAAATACTAGTGGTTTATCATCTTAGAAAGAAGGGAACCACACGGGTAAAGTTTTTATTAGATGAGGGATTTAGAAGTTTTAACTCAAGGAAAAGGGTAGGAAGGCCTAGAATGCTAAATACCCAAGAACATCAGTCAAGCCCTACACCTACATTGAATCTCTCACAAGCTGGTCCATCTTCAATACCATCTACCAGAAAAACTAGAAACTCAGCTAGGAAAGCCAAAGTTCAAACCACCACTCCTACACCAACCATCACTCCTATACAAATAGTGCAACCAGCAAAGGAAGTTTACAATAGAATATCAACTAAGGAGCCACAGACCTTGGGTTCTTTGAGGCAGGAGAATGCAAGTAAACTCAAAAAAAAATCTACCCTGCATGACAAAAATACAAAGTATAAGATCAAGGAATAGGTAGTTTCTTATTCAAAGGGTAAACATAGGTGAAACTTGTTATGAGAGAGAAAACTTCAGTGGAAGTCAACCCTGAAATCTTGACACCAAGCCCTATTCTAGAGGCTAAACAAGAGAATCATGAAAAAAATGCTACTCCAACACCAGAGGAGCCTACACTTGCACAAGTCTTTTCCTCACTCAAAAATGGGAAAACAAAATTTTCAGATACCATTACAGTAGAAGAATCTACCATAGCTCAGCATTACTCATCTATTAGTTCTTCAACCAAATGGAAGAAGAAAGATATAATCCACTCATATTCATCTTTTGAGGAGGATAGAAGTGAAACAAAGTTCAGTGAGTCAGAGTTTCAAGAAGGACAGTGAAGCAGAGTTATACATGGGAGAAAGATGCCTTTATACATTCCAAACCCATACATTCGAAGGTCACACGTTAGACCAAAGAACAAGCTCAGACTAGAAAGAAAAATCATAGCCAACCCTACTCTCAGGGATGAGATAGTAAACATAGATGAAAGCCTAGAAAATGAACCAAGGAAGAAGAAGATTCAACAGAAAAAGAAAGTGTAGAAAAGAAAGACAAACAAGAGGGTCACCAAGGCAGAAGCTATCAAGATTTTTTCTTCTATACTAGATCTCTGATGATTGAATGTACAAAGCCATGAAAATCTGAAGAATCATGTCATTTTTGGCTTATACACAATATTTTCGGATATAGCTACCCATTTCAGAAAAGTAGCTATTATTTTCAAACCTTGTATAAGGAGGAGAAAAGGTTGCTTTTTGGTTCTGTTTTCAAAAGAATGATAATAAACGATGATAAATTGAATTTAGCCTCAATGGTAATGGTATTTTTCCAAGTGTCATCTAATAAAACTATCTTCTAGATATAATTTCAGTTGGTCACTCCTACACTTTTTGAAATAAGGGTCCAGGTGTCCTTTTCAGTTAGAAGTTGCACGTTTTTTGGAGACATTTTTTCCAGGAAACGAGGAGCATTCAACCACCTCAACTCAGCCACTTCGAGCTCCATACTATCATTTTTTGCCTTTAGTTGTATCTCAGCCTACTTTTTTTTATGTTTAAGATAAGCCCTACTATACGTAGAGGATTGTAATAAGTTCTCTAACTCCTTTTTTGTGGAGGCTTTAACATAACTCCTTTTTTGTATATATACTATGTAAGGCAAGAAATAAAGGGTTCATTGGTTGTACATTTAATTGCATACTGTGTTGTACCTTTTTGAATATATAATATATCCAGAGGAACTCTTGAGGATTCACAAATTGTATTGTGTGTGTATTTATTATATTCTTAATATGTGTTTCCATAATCTACCATTTCATTCAGGATGATGAACTACACAGTTCTATCTCATGTTTTTATCAGTATTGTGAACCTTCATGACATATTGATATGTTTTGTAAGTCTTGTTTTATCAAGAATTCCTAATTCAACATGAATTGAAGATAGTTCATAAGCATTCCTTGAGGTTGAATTAAATCATGTCTCATACTCTTATAAGTATTTTGATCTAGCATACATGATTAACTTGTTTTTTCAGTCTTGATTTATCAAGCATTCCTGATTAATGAGGTCATGTTAGTTGGAAGCATTCTATGTAATGGGATTGTTAAAATGTAGAGTGAGACTCCTGTAAGTGTTTTAAAGCATTATTTCACTATACATTTCAGGTCTAGAATTTGTGTCACCCTTTCCTCTTAACAGTGGACTTATGTGTTACACATATATTATTTGTCTTCCATTTTTCTAACCATCAAACTACAAAATCAATCTTGCTACCACATTATGCACCAGTGCCCTCATATGTGTGAGAGATTCTTATTTGTTCAAAACCCCTTTTAGTGTGTGTGATTTCCAACCACTTTCCAAAAACTCAATCAAGTCATAAAAAAAGCCCTTGAGCTTAATATGTGTCTGGTCAGGCACTTGTCACAATATAAGTGCTGCTTCCAGCGCTAACAAAAGGCATTATATCTATTTATGCATTAAAAAATACAATTTTAAAAATGGAATGTTACACATGCTATATGCATATATAGAACCAATATAGATCCATTTTGAATAGGATTAAATATCTTGAGGTGCATAATTTTTTAAAAGTTTGTCACTCTAAAACATGTCCCATAGGCTATCTTTAGCCTTCTAGACATTAAAATTTTCTTTCCTTCTTTCTTTCTCATCTTTCTAGAAGTAGTTACAATTTCCTTTTCACATCTCGTGCGGGTCCCACAATAACGAGTGATAAAGCTATAGGTGAAGTTACAGTATTGATAGAGTTCATGCAGATAAAGGATAGTGTTTAATGATTACATATTGGAAAAGATATGGAACTAGTGCCCCCATTTTTGTTACATAACAAGCTTTCAAGGGTAGATACATGCTTACAATGATTGAAATCAAAGCACTAGAGCTATAACTCATATGGAATGAAAAGAGCATATGGGCTAAGTGTATCCGTAATGTTATAGCTATTGTTACGAATGTTGAACATGATACTTTCTTTTCTTTTGACATTCTTACCCTTTAGAGAGAGAACCAAGCGGACTAGCCAAAGAAACAAGGGCAAGAGCCAGAGTAGCAAGCAAAGAAGAGAAGAATGTTGGTGTCCTTCTTTATCCTAAACCATGTAAGTTAACCATAGTTAAGAAGTATTTATGTCAAGGATGGTCATTCCTAAACAAAAAAATACCCGATAACGTCTCAAGTTGAACACTATTTAAGGTGAGACTTTATCATCATTAGTTAAAGAAACTTTGCGTGGGAGTTATCTTAAGAATTTTGATTTGAACATGTACCTACTAAGTATATCATATGCATTTATAGTTTGAAATTTGTTCACATTATTTATTTTTTTATTTTATATATATTTGTTTTGTATGTGGAATGGAGAAATTATAAATCTCAATTTCATATTAACAAAGTATAAATATAAAGGAGAGAAATGTAATACATACATACATACATACATACATACATACATACATACATACATACATACATATATATATATATGATAATGGTGATGGTTAACATCCAATGAGACCAAAATTTGGTTTATCAGACCTAAAGAAATGAGTTATTTAGTTTTCTTTAAAATGCTCAAAGAGCTTGGAGAGAACCGTCCTGAGCTCACTATAATTTTGACATGTTAAAAGGCTAGGAAGGTCGGTATTGCAACAAATATTATGAAATTGAGATCTAATGTGGGTGTACGGAGGGCACTCTAAGAGGAAGTGATTTTCATCCTCAATGTTCATATTCTCACAGAGATGGTAGATATTTTCCACCCATGGTGTTGTAGGAACTGCCCAACGACCTGTTTCACTATGGAGCTCATGAGAGTTCATTTTTATCATGGCTATATTAATTTTTTTCTTTGAGGTATTTAAAATAGAGAAATAATTTTGATCTTCTAGAGTAGGGTTTATGACCTCCTTATAATATCTTAATTTTATTTTAGCCTCTAATTATTTCTCACACCACATTTTATCTTTAAACTTAGAAGTAACAATATTTTTAATGTTATTGATATTTTTCAATGCAACATTTTCGTCGATATCCCAATGGTTTAACCAAGCCTTGGTATCTTTATACCAACCTCGTTTGAGCCTTAGGTGGTTTTGGCTATAGGAAGTCTATGGTCTCCCATGTTATTGATTTTGTGCTTGTACAATAGGAGCCTAGTCATAGCTAGACTCTTGATAGGGGAAAGACCTATTCTATAAGGAGAATATGATAGGGTGTATTACTTTTAATTTTGAGGTTATACATTATAAAACGCTTTTGGATTTACTCAATATTTCTCCAGGATTCTCTAGAGATGCTGCAACCCCAAACCTCACATCCATACAAGATAACATGAGTGACTAAAGTTTCAAAGAGGAGCTTCTTTTTATCCCACATCACAAGGTTTGGTGCTTTACAATTATTTTCAAGACCAAAATAAGCTTTCCACCCTCCATTAATCCTTTTCTCAATGCTATAGTTCTAGTTGAGCTTGTGATGAATATCAATTCCTAGGTACTTGTAAGAAGACACTTCCTCCAAGTTTCTATTGTCATACACAAGATTAGCGTAAGTGTCCTTCTTGGATTTGATAATCATAACCTTTTTTGTTGTTGATGTTAACAGTCATACCCATGGTAGAGAAGAAATCCTTAAGAAGTCTTAGTTGCTTATCAAGACTGGGGTATGGCACTCTTGCTGTAATAGTCAATATCATCAACATATATATATATATATATATCCTCTTTGAATTTGAACCTATAACATTTTACCAAAGAAACACATACTCCTAAGAGTTGTTATATATATATATATATATAAACTTTTAATGAAAAATATCATATATCAATTTAATATCTAATTTACCCATAATTGTAACATTAAATTATCTTTATTATTATTCTTTTTCAAAAACATTAAAAATAAATAAATAACAAACTCAATTTTAATTTCGTTTATCTAAATAATTAAATTTTTAATATTTAAAATTAATGGTAATTTTGTTAAATTTATCATCATGTAATAATATGTCTATTTTTTAAAAATATATTAATTTAATTTAATTGCCCAAGACTTTTTATTTCAACTTAAGGTGGATGAGGTCTATTGACTTTTATTTTTATTTATTTTTAATTGCAGCCCTAGATTGGTTCTCAAGGGAATATGCTACACATATGCTTAGTTTGAATGTTTATCAACAACTGTAGTGTATTACATAGTTTGTTAGGTGGCATTGAATTGTAATAAATTAAAAAAAATTAAATTCATGCCGCTCCTCACCCACCAATTTCCTAGGGATTTGAGATTATTCCAATTCTAATAATTTTCTCCATGATAAGTTCTTCATTATTATTTATATCATCCATTTATATATAATTTTTTTATATACCACATGCCCAAAAAACCATAACTCATTTTATATGACACTTGTTCATATAACATTTTTTAAAATTAATTAAAGATAAAAAATACATAACTACTTTGGAGATAAATCTCAATCATTAAATTATTTATACTATTATGAAAATTGTAGAATATTTCATGGAGGTTAAATCCTTACCATCCACATAATAATTATTGATAATTAAATTAAATTTAGAAAACCATTCTGAAATATACATGCTTATCTAAATAATAAAATCTTAAAATTAATGGAAATTTTATTAAATTTCTCATCATGTAATAAAATGTCTATTTTTTTTTAAATCTATTAATTTAATTTAATTCCCCAATACTTTTGATTTCAACTTAGGATGGATGAGATGTGTTGACTTTGATTTTTTTAATTGAGGGCCTGGATTGATTCACAAGGGAATATGCTCAACATATTATTAGTCTTAATGTTTATCAACAATTGTAGTGTATTACATAGATTGTTAGGTTGCATTCAATTTTAATAAATTTAAAAAATTAAATTCCTGTGGCTCCTTGCCTACCAATAGGGATTTGAGATTATTCCAATTCTAATAATTTCCTCCATGATAAGTTCCCCATTATCATTTATAACATTCATTTATATATAAACAAATTTTATACACTACATGTCCAAAAAACCATAATTCATTTCATATGACACTTGTTCATATAACACTTTTTTTTAATTAATTAAGTTTTAAAATTAATGAAAATTTTGTTAAATTTCTCATGATGTGATAAAATGTCTATTTTTTAAAAACATATTAATTTAATTTAATTCCCAAAGACTTTTTATTTCAACTTAAGGTGGATGCAATGTATTGAATTTTATTTTTTATTTTTTTAATTGAGGACCTAAATTGATTCTCAAGGGAATATGCTCAACATCTGCTTATTCTTAATGTTTATGAACAAATTTAGTGTTTTACATAGTTTGTTAGGTTGCACTAACTTTTAAATAATTTAAAAATTAAACCGGTGCCTCCTCGCCCATCAATTTCTTAGGGATTTCAGATTATTCCAATTTTAATAATTGTCTCCATGATAAGTTCCTCGTTATTGTTTATAACATTCATTTATATATAAACACATTTTATTTAGAAAAATGATCCATTGCTTTTAATAAAGATCATTGGAGATACAAATTACAAAACAAATGTCATTTAAAGCTAGAATATACAAAGAAATCCATCACTAGGTTCTCCTTATTCCAAATGAATCAATTTTTAATTATTTTTTTAGTTTTATAGGATTAGCCATAGTTACATGAATTTTTAGTTGGAATTTTTAATTCTGAGGCATTTTTCACTATGTTTAAAGTTTACTACTGAGTATAACCAATCTATTTCAACATGGATTGAATTTAGTAAAAAGAACTCTAATTGGAATTTCATGTGCAGGCGGTATCAAGAGAGAGACGATATCAAGAGAGGCTCATGCAATGTATAAGATAGGATACATATTGGAGCCCTAATGTGAATACATTTTGTGATCCTAGATGGGGACGAGGTCAAGAGAGACGAGGAGAGGATCCTTTACTTGTTAATCAATATTTCGTAACATGAGGGGATTACAATTAACAAATAGTTTGGATCCTAACACTGCCTATGATTTGGATAACTAGAATGGTATTGATGGCTTCCATTTCGATGGCCACATATATTAGTTTATTATATAGACCATGTTAGGATACCAATTCGAAATGCATATATTCACATGTTGTATAATTATGCTCCCGGGGTTGATTTTGATCTCAAATATGGAATGAAAAAATCAATAGGACCTAGAGAACACTTAACATCAATGGTTGTAAATGGAAATATGCATTGGTTGAAAATGGAAATATGTAGGAGCTTTAGTTGTAATCTAATTGAAAAAGTGGTTTGATGGTTCATTTAAACAAAAATAAAGTACCATTAGTATTGGTTTATTATTGAAAAACCAATGTTCCTAATATTTGTCATATAATGCATTTTTATGAAGTCATTTGACAACAAATTTGTGATAAAATATGTTTTCCCTGAATGTAAGCCAACATGTTTGTTTTTCCTTAGTCAATAAATGAAAAAAAATTGTCATGATTGACAATCCCATTTCACTGATGCTTTTCAATTATTTTTGAAGTAATATTGGATGAAATAAGATTGTTGTACTCAATATTATCTTTAACTTTGGAGTATTATAATATTGGATCCATTATTTTCCTATGATGTTATTCAATCATGTTTTTTTAAGATAATAGTGAATGAAATCCTTAATCAGTGTACCTTTTAATAATGCCTTTTATGTTGGAGTTTTATAATCTTGTTTTTATATATAAATGGGATTTTTATTCTATTTTTTACAAAGAGAGGGTTGTTAGGCCTCAAAATATACAAGATGAGGAGCAAGGTACATGTGATCACTAAAGGGAATTGACAACATCCAGTGGGCACTATGTTGCACATACTTACTGAAAAGAATAAAACATGAAGAGACAAAAAAATGTGCCCAATGCCTTCATCCCCTACATCCACATCATGGTTTTGATTGTGAAAATAATATGTACATGATTCAAAGTGCCAAAAGAAGGGTAGATTGTGATGTTACCCTGTGAAGCAAAACTAGTCTAGTTTCTTCTCTTTCATTTTCTTCATGTTAGTAGTTATTTGTAAGTATGCAGAAGAAAGGGTTGCAACATGTGACGTATTCTCAAGATTGCATGCCACAAAGAAGGCACCAATTCCTATCAGTGATTGTGAAAATTTTCCACAGAGGGTATTTTCCAAAAAACTAATCAGCACCACATCTTCATGAGAAATTGTCCGACCTTAACATCATGGAAATAAACATCGGGCAACAGGAATTTGGTTCAATGGTCTCACTTACTCTTTTTTGGGTAAAATATGCTCTCCATCCCTCAACTTCAAAGAAGGGAAGAAATCTCCACTTCTATCGCCAATATAAATAAATTGCTTTTTATCAACTGATTCCCCTTCCAAGGACTTTTGCATCATCTCATCTATTATTCCTCCCTGCAAGATAGAACATTATCACCATGAAATATTTATGAAACAATTATTTGCACCGAGAGAACAAAAGTGAGATGAATGATCCATCAAATCTTTGGTTGTTTGTGTGTATTCTTTGGTTGTATTATCCATTTAATACAGACCATAGAAGTAGAAATCTATCTAATCCCCGATCCAAATTATTTAACTCAAATTCATCCAAATAATCCTAAAAAATAGAGATGATAAGTCTATATGTGCATATCATACCTATACATCATAAGTTATATATCCAAATATACATACAAATGTTGTTATTGTAGAGTACTAAGCATATATGACCCAGTTTAGATGGGTGTTTACTAATGTGTAACAATAGAGAAGAATGAATAGATTTCACATATTAGGAGGGAAGAGGCTACAACCATGAGGAGGGTCTTTAGTAAACTGATGAAAAAGGTTGAATCCTCAATCTCCCCTTCTCATTAACAAATGTTGGATTTGTATTAATCTCAGTGAAGTATTGGAACGAGTATTGGGCTTAAAGAATGGTCACAAAAACCAAATAATGTTTGATTAGAATAAATTAAGAATTCTTAACTGAAATATCATAAACTAAAAGGTAGGAGGGAGAGCCCTGATATCACCACTCACCCCATGGAAAAACCTAACTTTTATTGCTCTTATCATTTTTGGGTACATAGGAATCAAAGACAATGAGAAAACTTAATATAGAACAAGTTGCATTTCAATAATGATAGCTCATCTTTAGAACACATTGTGACTCCTAAGCTCTTTCAGTTGGCTCATTAAATGTTGTGTCTCAAGCTCCTCCTCTTCAATCTTGCAGAGTTCCTACATGAGTTGTAACTTCCTGGACCTATATTTTAGATGTTTGTACATTAAAAGATGGATTTCATGACTTCCATTGCTACCAGAAGTCTCCTCTCCAAAGAAAAATCCCCTTTCATTAAAACAACTATCCTGGATAGTGTGACTTTCCTTTAACTCACTCATCTTGTTATCCAACATTTCATTAATCCTAAACTGCATGTCCCGAAACTTTTCCTCACAGTCTTGCCACATTTCCACACATATAACCCAAGTTTCATTACGCAGTTCCTCACATTTATCTTGTACATGTTTAATGCATGCTGAGCTATCACATATTTCCCTTATAGGTGACTCTTCCATCTGTTGCTTGTGCCGTTCATCTCATATTTCAGTGCATATCGATGACCATGCATATCGATGGCAGTGGGATGAAGTGCATATCGATTTCATTACATATCGATGATAGTGGGAGGAATTATAAACACTTCGAGACATTAATATATAGAGTTACATTATCTGAAACAAGAGAATTTTTTTCATTTCAACCTCCTCTTCAGTTTGCAGTTACTCGTATTTATTTCATACCAGTATGTTTCTTGCCAAGCTGCCACATTTTTCGCTTGCAGGGGAGTCTGGAAGAGTAGTGTATGCATAGAATTCACCAAAAGTAGCGGGCCTCCTCCAATATCCCCACCTATCCAAAAACAAAGAGGACTCAGAATTTGTCTTTGGTAGATGCCCTAGTCAAATATAGTATAATTCTTTCATTCTGGCAAGAGAACATAGTAGAGTTCTCGCAATTTCGATCTACAAACACACATCCACACTCGCCCACAACCCATCGATCTGCTCTTCGAACGGATTACATCTTCTCTCGAGCTCTATCACAAGGGAAGGAATCCTCTTCTCTCAGATTTTTTGTTCACTATAACAATATTGGAACCAAGTTCCTCACATTTATCTTGTACATGTTTAATGCCTGTTGAGCTGTCACAAATTTATGTTACAAGTGAGTCTTCCATTTGCTGCTTGTGTCGTTCATCTCGTATTTTAGTGCATATCGATGGCAGTGGGATGAATTCTAAACACTTTGGCACATTAATCTCTAAAGTATCATTATCTGACACAGGAGAATATTTTTTCATTTCAATCTCCTCTTTATTTTGAAGTTCCTCATATTTATCTCTTACCTGTATATTGACTACTGAGCTGTCACAGTTTGCTGTTGTAGGGGAGCTTGAAAGAGTAGTGTTTGAATCAGATGTATGCATAGAATTCACCAAAAATAGTGGGCCTCCTCCAATATCCCCACATATCCACAAACACATAGGAATCAACATTTGTCTTTGGTAGATTCCTTGGTCAAATATGGTGTAAATTTTCATTCTGGCAGGAAAACTGAGCAGAGTTCCCATCATTTCAGTCTAAAAATACACATCCACACTTGCTCGCAACCCTTCTTTTTACTCTCAGAATGAATTACATCTTCCACATTAATCTCTAGAGTTACATTATCTTAAACAAGAGAAGTTTTCTTCATTTCAATCTCCTCTTTGATTTCAGTTCCTTATGTTTATCTCGTACCTATATATTGCTTGCCGAGATGTCACAATTTACTCTTGTAGGGGAGTTTGGAAGAGTAGTGTATGAAGGAGGTGTATGCATATAATTCACCAAAAGTAACGGGCCTTCTCCAAAATCCCCACCTATCCACAAACACAGAGGACTCAATACTTGTCTTTGGTAGATGCCCTGGTCAAATATGGTGTAATGTTTCATTCTAGCAAGAAAACATAGCAGATTTTCTGTCATTTTAGTCTAAAAACATACATCCACTATCTCTTGCAACCCATCTTTCTGCTCTCATAATGAATTACATCTTCTATCGAGCTCTGTCATAAGGGAAGGAGTCCTCTTGTCTCAGATTTTGTCTTCATTGCAACAATGTTGGAACTAAGGCTTGTGTATGGGAGTATTCTAAAGAAGGTGCTATAGTCCATCAAGGACCTTGTCACTGATGGTAGCTTCGATTTCTCGGCCACGATTTTCTCCCCGTATGCCATGGAATCAAGCCACATTTCCCTTATTTCCCTGTTGCTTAGATCTGAGGGCTTCTAGCACTATCACTGTGAACATAACATGACCATGGGGAGTAACCTCAGTAATATGGCCAAGCTGATGCAGTGTGCTGACAATGATGAAATCATCACCATCAAGGTCGACTATTATCGGAATTTCTGATAATTCCCTAACAATACAGAGAGGAAACAAAAATTCTTCTTTCTAACATAGAGAGAGCAATAAAAACGAACACTCTGCAAAATCACACACACAGTGGGAATAAAATTCATTGTTTATCATTTAAAATTTCCTACTATTACAAAGAATCAAAACTGTTGTTCTGGATTTACAAAAAAATTCTTCATTGTGATGCTACACACACACAACGCTCCCTGCTGTTACACACACAATGCTCCTTTGCTGTCTTTTTCATTTGCTGCTACACACACAACTTCCCTTTGATGTTACACACACAGTTTCATTTGTTGTTGCACACACAACATTCATTTTTTGTTACAGACACAACATTGACTTGTTGTTACACACACAACATACATTTGTTGTTACACACACTGCATTCATCTACTGTTACAGACACATCATTCACTTGCTGTTACAGACACACCATTCACTTGTTGTTACACACACTAACTTGTTGTTACAGACATAGCATTTGCTGCTACATACAGTCTTCTATTGCTACTACACAATTAGCACTCGTTGCTACACATACAACGTTCATTTTTCTCTCTGCATACACAATATTTTTTGGTTTTTTTGCATACACAACCACTTACATAGCATTACATAACATTGTTGTCTATATGTATATGAATTAAAAAACTAAGTTAAAAAAATACATTATTAAATAAAACTATTTGACATAAAGCATTAAAACCAAAATTCAAACTTTGTCATGACTTTTAAATGCAGTTAGGTGAATGGTGTTAAAGCGGGAGGTTACGTGGTGTAGACCATGATTTTGTGGATCAGAAGAGGGATATTACTAGGTTCTTATGCAGGGAGTCAAAATCAGAAATTTAATGCATGATTGAGTGCAAACCAAAACAAGAAATCCCTGTTGCTTCCATCCTTCAATTTCACATCAAAATTAAAGCTTATTGTCTTACTGCTCAAGTTTGCAGTTGGAATTAATTTCCAACAATCTCCCTTAATTACAAATGTTGTTCTCTTGCATATCCACAGATGTTCTGAGATAGCTAAAACTTTTCCGCCCCAATGGTTTTGTTAAGATATAAGAAAATTGTTCTTCTGTTCTACAATGCTTCACAACTTTTTCTCCATTGCTCACTAAATCTCTGATGCAGTGATAATTTGCATAAATGTGCTTTGTTCTCTTATGAAACACTAAATTCTTGGATAAAGCTATTGCTGAGCTATTATCACAATAAATTGTTGTGCCTTTTACCTGTTCATGACACAAACTTCTCAATATTATCCTCATCCATACTGCTTGACATGCTTCTGAGCTACTACATAATCTGCCTCTACTATTGATAAAGCCAAAATTGGTTGTTTCTTAGAAGCCCATGAAATGGCTCCTGCTCCCATATGAAAAACATATCCAGAGGCGCTTTTCCTGTCATCTATAATTCTAGCCCAATCACTGTCAGTATATCCAATCAATTCAAAATTTTCTGAAGAGGTGTATAAAATACCATACCTCTTTGTTCCTTTCACATACCTTAAAATTCTCTTTTCTTCTTGCCAAGGTGGCCTCCTTTGGCCTTTCCATAAATCTGGAAATAAAACTTACCACATGCTTAATATCAAGCATAGTTGAAGTCAAATACATAAGGCTGCCAACTATTCTCTTATAAAAACTTGGATCAAAATCCTTGCTGTTGTCTTCTTTGCTTAACTTCAATCCCATCACTGTAGGAGTAATTTCTGCTTTGCAATCCTGCATGTTAAACCTTTCCAAAACTTCTTTCACATATTTAGCTTGAGAAATAAAAATCTTATTTTCATTTTTCTCTACTTCTATTCCTAAGAAGTATCTCAGCAATCCCATATCAGTCATCTCAAATTCTTCTTTCATGTCTGTCTTAAAATTTTCAATAAGGTAAGCATCATTACCTGTAAAGATCACATCATCAACATATAAAACAACAATGAGCATCTTACCATATTTTTCCTTGATGTATAATTTGGGTTCTCCTTCACATTTCTCAAATTCATTTTCGAGTAGATATACATCTATCCTACGGTACCATGCTCTTGGTGCTTGTTTCAGCCCATACAGAGCTTTCTTCAATCTGCATACCTTGTGCTCTTAGACTTCTTTCTCATATCCAATAGGTTGCTCAATATATACCTCTTCCATCAATACTCCATTCAGGAAAGTTGATTTTACATCCATTTGGTAAAATTTCCATTTGTGTTGTGCTGTTATGGACAACACTACTCTTACTATTTCCATTCTTGCAACCGGTGCAAAATTTTCCTCATAGTCTCTTCCTTGTTGCTGCTTGTAGCCTTTAAAAAAAAATCTAGCCATGTTCCTTTCAATCTTACCTTCAACATTTCTTTTGGTTTTATAAACCCATTTCACTCCAATTACTTCTTTCCCTTTTGGGAGATCAACTAATTCCCATGTCTTATTTTTATCTATGGATTTTATCTCTTCATCCATAGCATCTATCCATTTCTTATATTTTACAACTTCTTTAAAATGAATAGGATATTCTACATGAAAATACAATGAAAATAAAGAGTTCATACCTTCTTCTTGCTCATAAATTTCATTCAGACTTTTGAATCTGGTTCCTCTTTCACTTGTTGAACTTGTGCTTGTAGAAGCACTCAAATTTTCTCCTTGTGATGTGCTTGGAGAAGCATTTTCATCACTTCTCAAGGGTGCTCTTATACCTGCTTATGGTGTCCCTTGATTTCCTTGTGTTGGTGGAGGTGGTGCTACTAATGAGGGATATCTTTTAGCCATTTCTTGCTCATATTCATCATGGGACAAACATATTTTTACATTCACTGTTTTCTCAACGCTTCCAACCCAAGCTTCTTCCTCAATAAACTGCACATCTCTGCTTATCATAAATTTCTTGGTGAATGGTTATACAATATGTATGCTTTGGATTCTTCACTGTATCCAACAAATATGCACTTCTCCCCCTTACTTTCCAACTTCTTTCTCAGTTGATCTGGAATGTGTGCATAAGCCACACAACCGAATACTCTCATGTGGGTGACATGTTGTTTCATGTCGCTCCATGCTTCTTCTAGAACTTTGTTCATTACATTATTTGTTGGGCATCTATTCAAAACATATGCTACACAATGTACAGCTTCAGCCCAATATTCATTTGGAAAATGTTTTTCCTTCAAAATGCTTCTTACAATGTCCATGATGGTTATATTTTTCCTTTCAACAATTCCATTTTGCTAAGGTGTATACCTTGCTGTAAATTTCTTGTGAATTCCATTTTCTCTGCAAAAATGCATAAATTATTTGGAGATATATTCTCTTCCTCTATCAGTCCTAAGGACTTTAATATTCTTCCCACATTGATTCCATACAAGAGCTTTAAAGTGGCAGAACTTATCAAACACTTCACTCTTCAACTTCCAGAAGTAAACCCATGTTTTGCTTGTGAAATCATCAATAAAGGTCAACATATAGTGGCTACCTACTAATGATGGTGTTTTCATTGGTCCACACAAATTACAATGGACTATTTCTAAGGGTGCCTTTTCCCTTATGCTCTTTCATGATGGAAAACTCTCTCTGTTTTGTTTTCCCAAGATGCAACCTTCACATAATCTGTCTGGCTTTTCAATCAATGTTAATCCCTTTACCATTCCTTTCGCGTGCAACAAATTAAGACCTCCAAAGTTGAGATGTCCAAATCTTAGGTGTCATAACCAGTTTTCATATTTTTCTTCTCTTTGGAATGTCTCTTGTGTCACTGCTGCCATTGCATATCCTTTCTTCAAATATGTTGTCATCTTGAGAGGAAACATTCTTTTTCTTGTCATATTCACTTGTGCAATGCATTTATTTCTTGGTGGTTTATCCATGATGGTGCATACATCATCTGGCAAAGAATACCTTGTAGCCTTTTTGAATGAGCTGTCCAATGCTGAAAATGTTACACCTCATACCAGGCACATAGTATACATCTGATAAGGATTTCTTTTCTCCTTTCCTTGTCAAAACACTTACTCTGCCTTTTCCCATGACAGAGACTTTACTGTCTGTCCCCAATGTTACTTGATACTTCACATTTTTATCTAACATGGAAAACATAGAAATGTTTCCAGCCATATGGTTGTTACATCTTGATTCTAGAAACCATATATCTTCATTTTTCTCTTCAGCCAAATTACATGCTAAAAACAAATTTTATTGACTGAGATTCTCTTTAGTAAAATTAGCATTGGGTCTATTACCCATGTCACTATGTTTATTTCTACATTCATTAGCATAATGCCCATAATTCTTACAGCAATGACATTGGACTTGGGATTTATCATACCTTTGTCGATGTGCTTGATTTTGTCCACCTTGTTGGCTGCTGCCTTGGCTTTGATTCTAACTTTGGTTGTTGCCCCTTCCACTAGTAATTGCAGGGTTGTTTCTTCCTCCTCGGTTCTGGCTTATGCCTCTACGTTTTCCTCTGTATTTTGATCTACCTTGACCTCTTCCTCTTCTAAAGGAAATTTGGGTCTTGAAGGCATCCTCCAAAGATGAATTTGTTGTTCTGCCCAATCTTTGTTCATGTGTCATCAATGATAAATGAAGCTCATCAATAGTAAACATTGAGAGATCCTTTGTCTCTTCAATGGTTGTTACTATCACATCAAATCTTGAGGGTAAGCTCCTCAATATTTTCTCCATTATTATTCTTTCTTCTATTGTCTCTCCATGAGATCTCATTTGGGTAACAAATCCAATCAACAATGTGAAGAATGAGTCTATTGTATCAGAATCTTTCATGCAAATGACTTTAAAATATCTTCTCTTTAATTGAAGCTTTACTGTCTTTACCTTCTCCATCCCTTGATAGGATGTCTGGAGGCTATCCCATGCATCCTTGGACTTCTTTGCTACTGCAATTCTTGGAAATATGCTTTCATGCACTGCCTGATAGAGATAGAAGAGGGCTTTTGAGTCCTTCTTTCTATTACTCTTCAAAAAATCCTTCTCTTCCTATGTCAAGGCATTAAATTCTTGTTCATCTACTGGTTCTTCAAATCTATCTTCAACTAGTTCCCATAAATCTTGAGAGGAAAATAAGGCTCTCATTGTGATTGCCCAATAGTCATAGTTCTTCCCATTGAACTATGGTAGTTGAGTATTTCCCATACTCATGCTTATGCTGGCTCTTGCCATAGCTAGCTTTATAGAACTATGCTAAAACTTGACTGTGTTTTTTAAAAAAACTTTCTCACTGCTAGAGAGATAAACTCTGTTTTGATAAATACCGGACTTTGCTGAACCTTCACACTGCTGGAGAAAACTTCAACAAACTTCTTCTTCATTTTCCTACAGTTTCTTCAGCAACTGCGAAGAGCCTGGACTAGCTCTGATACTATGTCAGAATATCTAATAATTCCTTAACAATACAAAGAGGAAACAAAAATTCCTCTTTCTAACATAGAGAGAAAAATAAAATAAAAAACTGCAAAATCACACACGCAATGGGAAGAAAATTCACTATTTATCATTCAAAATTTCCTACTGTTACAAAGAATCCAAATTGTTGTTCTAGATTTACAAAAAAAAAATTCACTGTGCTGTTACACACACAATGCTCCTTGCTGTTATACACGCAACGCTCCTTGTTGTTTTTTCATTTGCTGCTACACACATAGCTTCCCTTTCCTGTTACACACACAATTTCATTTGCTGTTACACACACAACATTCATTTTCTGTTACAGACAAAACATTCACTTGCTGTTACACACACAACATACATTTGTTGTTACACACACTACATTCATCTGCTGTTATAGACACAACATTCACTTGTTGTTACACACACAACATTTGCTTGCTGTTACACACGCAACATTTTCTGCTACACATAGTCTTCTGTTGCTGATACACACACAATGCTTTTTGCTACAAACACAACGTTCCTTTTTCTCTCTACATACACAGTCTTTTCTGTTTTTTTTTCATACATAGTCACTTACACAACATTATATAACATTTCTTTCTATATGTATGTGAATTAAAAAACTAAGTTAAAAAATACATTACTAAAAAAAACTATCTGACATAAAGCATTAAAATCAAAATTCAAACTTTGTCATGACTTTTAAATGCAGTTAGGTGAATGGTGTTAAAGCAGGAGGTTACGTGGTACAGACCACGATTTGGTGGATCGGAAGAGGGATAGTGCTAGGTTGCTTATGCAGGGATTCAAACTCAGAAATTTAATGCACGATTGAGTGCAAACCAAAACAAGAAATCTCTGTTGCTTCCGTCCTTCAGTTTCACATTAAAATTAAAGCTTGTTTTCCTTCTACTCAGGTTTGCAGTTGGAATTAATTTCCAACAACCATGGGGGAAAATCCACTCGTTCTGTGTATCAAGCTCCCTTTAACTTAGTGAAAGTGAAACCCACACCGTTTTTCTAGCTTGATGGCATCTCTGGATGTATAGGGTTATTTCTGCTCCTATCATTCCTCTATTTCGACGGAGACTATGCAAAGTAAATATTTATCCAGCGAGGATCAGTCAGACGGGAAGGAGAGGATCCATTGCTAGTTGTGGGTAGGTTCTCGGTAAGTGTTAGGCAGGCCCAGGCCTATTCGGAGTGTTTCGACTTCACTTGACAAGTTCATGCCTCCATAAATGGATAGTTTTAGGGATAATATGTATGGAAAGGATCAAGGAAACTAACATAACCCTAACTAACCAAAACTAACTCTAACTAACCACCATGCACATCCTTAAAGCTGATAATGTTTCAATCATCTAACACATAAAATCGATGGTACTTGTTATCACCCTAGTAATTCTTAGGTTGTGGGATGAGGATTTTTTTAGTTAAGAAAACCAAGGGTAACCAAGAACCTCTTTTAGAATTTAGGATCTAGCCTTCCTGAGTTCCGGAGAGGGATCTCTCCTAAAGATTTAACTTTATTTTGTAATTGGATTTCATGCTAGCTATGAGTGGACAGTGGGACTTGTATTGAAATTGTGGTGGGAATAAAAGGTGTTTCAAGGTAAACCACATAGGGATATACCAAACCATTGGGCCATGGAGTCAACTTTCTAGGCAAGCAGAGCTAGGAAATAAGACTTAAAGATGCAAATATACTAAGGGCAGGGTAGATGACCTTCAAAGGGTTTTGAATAGGCTTTTTGGATGGAATCGGTGAAATCTGAACAAAAGGGAAATTAAGAATCCTTAAGTTACAGAAACGAAGATTGAAGGAGGGAATCAAACAGGGACTTAGAGCATTTACGAATCCTATAGTCTGTCTATCAAGCAGAAAACATAATAATGAACAACTAGTAAAAAACAGGGAGCTTTTTATCACTAATCCTGTTTAAATTCTCCTAGTTAATCATTAAAGACAGAACACATTAAAATGAATGTATGGAAACTTTTGAAAGATAAAACAATGAAAACAGGAAAATACTAGACTTATCTGGTCAGCACGAGAATCCTGAGTTATGATGTCTTTAATCTCAATTCCAGTCTGATGCTTTACTGATTGACTCACATAAACTTCAATATATCCAGAAAAATGACTATATTAGTCTTGATAAATTTTATTCCACGATGAATACTTCGAAAGATGAAGTATTTATACAAATAAATTGCTTACAGAATATCTCAAAGTTTGAGAGAATATCTCAAGAAAAAATAGGAATAATTACATAAGAAGAGGGAAAACTGCAAAACAGATGGGAAAGCTGTCCTCTTTTACAAGAAAAATAGAACATTTTATCTACTTAAACTGATTTTTTGTTTAGCTGGAAGTATTGCTGGAACTTGGGGCATTATCTTGTGGAAGATGACTTGTAGTGCAATTTTCCTCTTTTACGTTCTACTCTGATACTTTTTAACTCTGTTTTCTCACTGTTTTACTGCTATAATTGAAAAATAACCAACAGTAATATTTGTTTTACTGATACTCTTTTACCACTGATACACTTTGACCCTGATACTCTTTGACCACTGATTTTTCATCTTGATATACTTTTATTACAAATTTTTCATAGTAAATCAGCGAATTCTTGCCATTGCTCTGCGCTGGGATTTTTCATGCTCTTTAGCTTGCTATAACTTTCATCAGCTTTTGTATACTTTGAAAAATTGGGTTTGACCACAAAAATATATTTGATTTCATTTTTAAAAAAGAACAAGTTTTCAAAATATTCCAAAATGACTTTACCAGTAGAAGACCCTTCAGGTAAAGTTTTATTGATCTGTTCTTTAGCATATGCCCTGATTTTGTTGTCATAATATTTTTATGGCATTAAATTCTCATTCAAAGCATGAATATCTGGTAAACCTGCTTGTGACAGTACTCTGTATTTGGCCTCAAATCTGGTGATAGCTAAGTTCATATCTTTGCACCTGTCCTCCAAATTATTCATCATGTTTCTTTTATTCGGGACCTTTTTGATTTGGAGTATACTTTCAGTTCTGTCCTGAATTTTTAACTCTTCAAGTTCCTCTCTGTGTTTACTATTCAAAAATGTGATAAGCCTTAAGGCTTGAGTAGGCTTATCAGCCAGTTCTTCTTTGGTCTTCTGCATTTCTATCTGTGCTCCTTTAAGTAATTCTTTTTTTTCATAAATTTTCTGGATTGAGGGCCATTGCAAATGTATGACTTGAATGATGTGATTCCACAGATAATTCTTAATGTAGGATACCTGAACAGTGAGATTTACCTGTTGTTGAAGAATCTTAACCTGTTCCTGCAATCTATTGGCCCTCTGTTCATGTCCTTTTGAGGTGATTAAGGCATCTCTGTTGGATGTTTCAAGATTTCTGATGGTGCCTTTTAAGCTGATTATATCTTTATCTTTTATGGACATATCTTCCATATATTTGACTATGGCAGATGTTTCCCCTGTTGTATTTACCTGTGACGTTGATGAAGAAGTGGCAGAGATGTCTTTAGAAGTAATTGACACTGCAGTTGCCAATACTCCTTTCGGTGCCAAATGTTCTGCCAATGTTGAGGGAACAACTATACTTACAGTTGGAATAACTGTAGGAATGGAACCTTGCTGAGTTTTCTTCAAATTTTCATTTTCTTGTATAAGAGCTTCTATTTGAGTTTCCATATTTTTTACCTGGGCTGTCATTTTCAAAACAAGTTGCATATTTTCCTCTTTCTCTTTCTTTTCCTGAAGAACTTCTTTTGTTTGAGGGTGCTCACTCTGTGGTAATTTGAGCTGCTTTCTTAAGGCTATAATATCATCATTCTTCTATCTTATTAAATTCTTAGTAGCTTCAATATTAGAAGGATATGCTCCAGACTCAATTACCAAATCTTCTAAGGATTTTATTCTCAAATACTTGGCTGTAAATATGCTTTATCCAACTTCATTTGAGTTTGCAAGTTGGATACAGTCTTTTGGAGCATAGTGGCACTCATTGTTTTGCTTACTACTTTTGAATATAACATTTCTGATGCACTCCTATGAAATTCTATCTGATCTAGCTCATGAATAGTATCAGTATTTACTGCAAATTCTATCTTTTTGTAGTCTGAAGCTAATTTTGGATGTGCTACCACTGGTTGAAGAAAATACATGATCATTTGGTTGGTTGAGTAATCAAATGCAGTTGCTAATCTATCCTTATCTCCTGGTTTTTCCTTGAGAAGTTTAGAATAAAATTCATTTTTTATTTCTTCACTTTTCTCTCTAATTAGCTTGAACCTCTTCTGAATATCAGAATCAGTTTCTTCAGTTTTTTTAGAAGAAGAGGGAGCTTCTGTATCCATTTCCATTTCTACCATCTCCTTACCTATACCCTGTGTTTGTACCTGTTCACTTTGAATCTCTCTGAGTGTCTCATTCACAATGATGGTGGCTTCATCATCTGTTTGTTGTTGATTAGTGTCATCAAAATCTATGATTCCTTCTATTTCTAATGTAGTAATTTTGGCCTTTTTTCTGTATACTGATTTGAACTTGTTTTCAATGATTGTTTCGGCCAAATATCCTTCTTCCTTCCTTCGTCTTTTGTTTGATACTTCTACTGGCTGGTCAACTGTAACCACCTGTGTACTGTTCAAATTGTCTGTCTGCTTATTCTGATCATCATCAATTAAGGTATTGGCCACCCATTCCAACTGATTGGCATATTTCTCAATTATTGGCTTTGATTCATGGAGAAATGGGGGCAATTTTCTTTTAATTCTGAGATTGCTTATAATACCCCGAGGGTCTTAGTTCCAATAAAAACTTTCCTAAAACTTGAACACTGATAGCTTGTTGGATGCTTCCTTTAAGGCATCGCTGCTGTTTACAATGAAAAATCCAATTTGAATTCTTAATTTAAATTGTGCCTTCTTTTTGATGCTATGAAATTTACTGCATCAGCATTCAAAATCTGCCTTATGTACTCTAGAGCAAAAATCCTAGTGGTAAAAAACTTTGGCAATTTCTATGGGGCCAAGATTGCACCATATATTCTAATCTCAGTGTGATTTTTGTATAAATACCAATCACCCACTTTACAGTTTTCAAACAACTGTAAAATCCTTCTGATATCTTCATTTATTCTTGGTGGTTCTTCTTTAACCAAAAAACGGATAGTAGGTCTGATAAACAGGTCATTGAAATCACTATAACTGTACTCACTGTTATTCTTTCTTAGAAGAGAGGTCCAAAATATTACTGACAGTGGTTTTCCTTCCATATCCATATTATGTAGTGCAAATGAAAAATTATCTACTTGAAAGAACAAGAAGAGATGTAACAGATATGAAGTATATCTGAACACTCCTTCATCAGGAAACTTTATCAGCTGATAATGAATATTGTCAGCAATAAATTTGGCAAAGTCAAAAATCAACTCTGGCTACTGTCTAGGTGACAAAGTGGAGAGGAAGCCTAAGATAGAAACATCTATGAATTCATCATTAACATAACCCAAAATAAATGACATCATGGAAATGACCTGTCTGGAGCCTTCTGGAAAATCAAAGGTATCATAAGGAGGATTTACTTTAGGAAGATCGAAATGATTGGGCATGAAGTTTTGGAGGATTTGGAACTTACTAGGGAAATCTAGGTCTAAATACATCTGGGTCAAGTCTTCAATTGACAATGACACTGCTTGTGGATTATGGTTTAACTGAAGCATGTCATTGATTGATTCAGCAGTTATAAAAAATAAGACCTCACTATCTTTGTTAACCATGCAGGTTTGATCAGGAATATAATTCATTTGACACAACCTTGTGAAATCCTGAGCAGGATGGGTAATGGGAACCACATACTTGGGAAAATTAGAATCCCATATAGGTATTTCATTGGCCACTTTATTTTCAAATTTCTCTTGAAACCAATTATGTACTTCTAGAAGATCAAATTCAAGGGTGGCATCATCAATTCTGTAATCTAAGTCAATCAAAGGATTAATTTCTTCTGTGGTGACAGGAGGCTGTAGAGTTCTAACTACTTCAGTAGAATCAATAGTTAAACAGGAGTAGGTTTATCAATTCTGGGAGGTTTTGGTTTTGGAATCTTGCTGGAAGCAGGCTTATGAGATTTAGGACCTCTAGTTTTGGGGATTACTTGTTTCTTGGTCATTTTAAATGAACAGAGAAAGATTAAACAATTTTCTAAGTTCTTTTTTGGATACATGGGAAAATTGAAGAGTTTTTCTGGAAATTTGAGACTCTAGGTAGTGTTTTAAAGTGACAAAATAGGTTTATTGTATGCAGAAGGTCTTCTAGATTAAATTTAGTAGTGAAAATGATCTTGGAATTGATAAAAACCTGCTAAAATGGAAAATGTGGATTCGGGGGAAATTTTGATAGGGTTTCCCCTGTATTTTGAAGGTTTCTAAACTTCCCAGATGGATAATTCAACTAATTTTTAGGCAATGGCAATTCAATAGATGAATTCTCTTTTGAAAATGAAGTATTTTGAAGGTCGAATAGTGAAAAATACTTGTAAATGGTATAATTTGCGGTTGATGAAGTTTACAGTTGCGTCACAGTCTTCAATTCAGGTGAATTTGGCTATCAGAGGTGATGGAGGATTTCAGGAATGATTTTCAAAGTAAAATGGTCGTCCAAATGGAAAATTGTTTCAGAAATGGCTTTGAAAATGGTAAAGGGAGGCTCTGCAAAGGTTCTCAAAGGTTTTACTGGCAAATAGGTGAAATGCAATGGAAAATGGTTAAGTTTTAATGCATTAAAACTTAGTCTAATCACCTTTCAATTACATTTATTACAGGAATGGCGGGAGCGGTTTGTGCGCTTGAAAGAGAAACCAGTAGTGGTTTTCAAATTGTGTTTGAGCATTAAATGGTTTTTTCCTTTTGGAATGTGATCAAATGAAAGGAGGACACGTAGCAGGCGGCGTTTTATCAAAAAAAAAAATTTCGCAAAATATTTTGGGAACTTCATTTGATCACTTTAAAAATGCGAAAAGGAATTTGCATCGTCCGATCTGGCAGAGTGGAGCGAAGGGTTAGGATCTGATGCACAGTTGTGGGGTAAATGCAGTGGGGCCGGGGCTATTAATTTGTACCGTCGATTTAACAAGGGGAGATCAACGGCTGAAAATTGATACGATAGGAAATGGTGGGGATGGGGAAAAAGGCTTATCGGGTTCAATTTGGGCCGTTGGATCAAAGAGCTGATGACGATTGAACGTGTATTACTCAATGCGATGGGGAAGGATGGGAATGAAATAATTTTATCACGTTTGATGAGGATCGTCAGATTTTCGAAGAGAATGATGATTGGACGGTTGAGGTTCAATGCGACCAAAGGGAAAGGAAGACTGAGATGATTCATCACGTTCTATGACAACCATTGGATTATAATTGTGAAGATGATCGGATGATTAAAAATGAATCCGATAGTGCTGTGGATATGGGATCGACAAGGGATTTGTAATACATAAAGAGAGTTTATAGATAGAACAGGGAGGGATAATAATGATTTAACCAAGGTTAATATTTTGGTATGGGATATGTATCGGGGAATTTGTAAAGGGTTATAATTTTAACCTTAGGTTAAGGGAGTCAGGTAAGGAAAAATAAACAAAGCGATGGGTTTTATTATGAAGTTTAGTTTAAATGAAACTTCGGGTGTTATTTTTTGTTTAAACACGTATAAAAACACGTTTAATTTTTTTCATGTATTTTTATTATACAGTTAATTAAATCAGAATTATTTAACAACCATAGGGGGCAGGATACTTATATAAGGTTATTTTTAGCCAAAGGGGGAATAATGTGGGTTTTTATTTAAACATGTGGGGATAAATAACTTTGGCTAAAGTTATATTAATGGTTTTTTGGGGATATTTTATACAAGGGAGTTATATAAAATAGGAAAAGGTTATTCTATAGGGAGTTATTATGTAAGTTAAAGTTAATATGACAAGGGGACAAGGTATACTCAAAATACATTAACATAACCAAGAAAAGTGAAGTTTAAAGGAAAATTTGCATCATAATGACTTCATCACTTCAACTTAGGATAAAATGTGATTTTGAGGGTTTTATGCTTTCATGTAATGTGGGAAGTTAATCAAATGGGAATTAGAGTATCTTTAAGTAGAATGAGGTTTTTACTTAGGATTACTGAGGGAAATGAATGCATGAATGGAATAATTATGTGATTTTAGGGATTAATATAGACATTTAACACTTTCAACTAATCATCCATAGAGCCTTGAGTTCGGTACCAACAGAAGTCAAGGAAATGCCTTGAGCCTTTCTGACTGATAGTTTAGAATGGTAAATGGCTATGAGGAAGGGAAGTTAGTTATTTGCAGCCCTGGTGAATAATATTTGCAATGATGCTTCTCACCTTATTCTACCTACCCAATTTAACTGCTAACATTTTTTCTTCCATTTTGATTTAGTGCATTTGTGCTAGCAGCCTTTACAACATGGTGAAATCCTGAAGTTGGGAAACACTTTTTGGCGGAGGGCTAGAATTTGGGTGAAATTTTTAATTTCTCATCCGAGAAAATAGTTAACTCTATTTCTCGACCGAGAGTTTTTAAAACTCTCATCTGAGAGATTTTTAATATTTCGGCCAAGAGTTTGATTGGGTTTAATCGGGGTTAAAATTCTCTTAGACTAGAGTTAGGTATTTTCTCGTCCGAGATTTGTGTTGAAATAAACTCTCGAGAACACTCTCGGACGAGAGTTAAAAACAACTCTCGGAAGATAGTTTTTTAACTCTCGTCCGAGAGTTTTATTCTTATAATAAAACCCCAAATTTCATAATTTTCCCAACATTCTGTACTGTTGTTTACATTTTCTTTTCGGGTTGTCGTTTTCACTGTCGTTTGGACTGGAGCTATCACTGACGAGCCATGTTATCATCTAGCCAACCAGGTAAGCTTCTTCATAAATCCCGTCCATTGGTTCTGTTGCCTTGCAAAAAAATCCCGTCTATTGGTTCTTCTCCAAGAATTTTTCCTTTTGTCATCTCGGCCCATAGAACCTCGCCTTATATAAACCTCCATACTGTCTTTACTCCCAAATATTTTAAAAGGAAGAGAAATTCTGGTGACATGTGAATCTAAAAGGATGACTAAGATATTTTATTGGCTCTTGCTCATCACAAATACAAAGTTGGCAATCATTCTCAAGCTTTGAAACACTGCAATGTTGTTTATGAAAGAAATCCTCGTCTTTTAAGATAGAGGGTTTGATTTCCGCTGGTTATAATAGAGAGTATTTTAAATTAGATTATGAAGAAAATTTTCTTTCGCAGCCAGACTTGGGTTTCACCAATCAGAAGACGCAGTCCGTGGAAACAAGTAATCATAATTAATAGTAAAGGAAAGCGGAAGAGAAATTGTGGTGGTATAACAACCAAATGTCTATATACCCTACATTTCGTACTCTCAAATGGAAAAACTTCATAGTGAAGTGGTTGGTAATAGGCTAAGTTTTCTCATTTTATGGCAACGAAGTCTCCCATGCCCTACGCCAAGTTTAGATCCACCAGGGTTTTGGCCATGGCCATATATCTGCTCACTAGAACTGAGAAGTTCACATTATAGAAAATCCCCAAACTATTTCCTATCTTTTGGTTTTTTTTTATAAAATAGAGATGAATAGGAAGTCCTATGATATGCATCGAGATGGGGATGACCTATAACTTCTCAGAATGGTTGTCAAATTGATTCTCCAACTCTCAAAGTATAAGGCTTAACTACTCCAAAACCATTGCTTATGCATTATTTTTCTTGTGTTAGCCCTTGAAGAAGTGACCTAGGCACACAATCTTATGGAAATTATGAGGAAACGTAGAGAGTATCCTAGCACTAAAAGAAACTTCTTTGTCATCCACTTCTTTAGATAATAAATCAAAAAGCTTATGTTGGAAGATTTACCTACAATGGTGGAGTCATCCATATGTTATATGTCATTAAGTCTAATATCTCGTAGGATAATGTTGGGATCCTCCATTTTCCTCTTAAGAAATTTCCTTTGTCTTTCTTCTAGTCCCAAGGTAGGTGGTTCAAAATACTACTACACTAGATGGTTCATTTGTTATTTGTTGAATTATCCATTTAGTAGTTTTGACTAAAGGAAACTCCCAATAAACCATTCTAGTAGTTCAGATGATGGCTACACCAAAAAGAAATTAGATGTGAGGGAATGTGGATTTCGTGTTATAGTGACAAACCCAAATTATGTCGCCAACAATGGAGGGGGAATAACATTTTTTGGGAGGATAGAGTGTTTGTGAGATGAGAGGGAGTCATAAAGGATGCAACCCAAGGAGATTGTGGTGGCTTCAAAACTGACATCATGTTCGAATGATAGAGGATCCTTTAGGGAGTTGGTACCTATAGGAAAAATTCCATGTCAAGATGAAGGAGAGCATTTGCGGAGGTAGAAGCTTGATTTTACAAATGAAAGGATCCTCCAGTACTAGTTTGTATGCCAGGGTTCACATCATCCAACAAGTTATGTGATAGGTCATCGGAGCACTACGGGAAATAATCCCAAATGGAAATGTCTATAGAATTTCCATTCATTCATTGATTGGTCACTAAATTTTTTGATGAGAGGAGATAAATTTGTTTTGGGCACTTCTTGTTCTGGAAATTCATCTTGGTGAGCAAGGCATGCATAAAAATTAGTAAGTTCTTATATTTCGCACCTACCTTTACTTTAGTTTTATTGTATGAATACACTTAGAATGAGAAGGATAAATGATACATGTTTTGAAAAGAAATCCAATAGCACATCCTCGTACATTCCCATTGCAAGAGGAGTGGTAAATCAAGTGGAAGACCACCTCAATTTTACCCAAAAAAAAAATTGCCACCCATTCTAATAAACAAATGAAACATGAAAACATTTAAGATTTACCTTTTGTCAAATATATGTTATACGTAAATTTCATTCAATAGTTATCAAGCCAAATTAAAAACATATTACCATAATATAGCAGTGGTGCAAAATTGGATCATTGAATGAAGTTGACCCCCAAGCCAAGGTACCTATGGCATCCCAAGGGATTTTTAGGTTTTCAGGCATATTTTTAGAAGGTTTCCAGATTATGTCACCAACAATGGAGGGGGAATAACATTTTTTTGGGAGGATAGAGTGTTTGTGAGATGGTAGGGAGTCATAAAGGATGTAATCCAAGGAGATTGTGGTGGCTTAAAAATTGACATCATGTTGGGATGATAGAGGATCATTTAGGGAGTAGGTACCTATAGGACAAATGTCATGTCAAGATGAAGGAAGAGAATTTGGGGAGGTAGAAGACTGATTTGACAAATGAAAGGATCCTCCACTACTATTTTGGATGCCAGGATTCACATCATCCAACAAGTGATGTGATAGGTCATTCGAGCACTAAGGGAAATAATCCCAAATGGAAATGCCTGTAGAAGGAATGTGATTTTCATTCATTCATTGATTGGTCACTAAATTTTTTGATGAGAGGAGATAAATTTGTTTTGGGCACTTCTTGTTCTGGAAATTCATCTTGGTGAGTAGGGCATGCATTAGAATTAGTAAGTTTTTATATTTCGCACCCACCTTTACTTTAGTTTTATTGTATGAATATACTCGGAATGAGAAGGATAAATGATACACGTTTTGAAAAGAACTACAATGGCGCATCCTCATACATTCCCATTGCAAGAGGAGTGGTAAATCAAGTGGAAGACCACCTCAATTTTACTCAAAAAAAAAATTGCCACCCATTCTAATAAACAAATGAAAATTTGAAAAAATTTAAGATTTACCTTTTGTCAAATATATGTTATACATAAATTTCATTCAATAGTTATCAAGACAAATTAAAAACATCTTACCATAATATAGCACTGGTGAAAAATTAGATCATTGAATGAAGCTGACTCCCAAGCCAAGGTACCTAAGGCATCCCAAGGAATTTTTAGAAGGTTTTGAGGCATATTTTTAGAAGTTTTTCAAATAAAGTTGCCAACAATGGAGGGGGAATAAATGTTTTTGGGAGGATAGAGTGTTTGTGAGATGGGAGGGAATGTTGTTTCCTATTCTTGACCTCCTTTCATATGTCTGAGAAATATTGTCATATTCACTCACTCTACTGATGATACTTCTATCTGAGCTACTCATATCTCATGGAAAATACTGAGCAAGTAATTCTACATGAGGTGGAAAAAGCCTGGAATTTACTCTCTTCTCTATCCTGTTTTGAGGGGATGACATAAACTGCACCCTAGAGTATGGGGAGTAGTAAATGTCTCCTGGTTCTTTCATTGCTTTAACTAATTTCCCTCCAACTTCACTAGAGATTTTATAATTTCTCCTAGAGGCAGAAACAAAATAAATAGCAGCTACTGCAGTAGCTACTAGAATTGACAAACCTATAGTTGGACTAGGCAAAACCTCTCTTATTTAGTTCTTTGGAAGGGTGGAGGCATCAACTCCAGAACCAATGAAGTCTCTTGCAGCAGATGAAGGAGATTCTTCTAGTGCTCTCTCTTCCACTTGGGAAATCACAGATTCAGTCGTCTCTATGAATTGTAACTCCTTCACAAGGTACTCACCATCTACATTTGAAGGAGAAGCATTGTAAATTTCATCTTCGATAGTCACATTCTAGTGCATCAGATTCTTTCTTGAATTTTGTATTGCTATGTGAAACCAAACGTATATTTTGTCACTTAGAGGTGACAAACCTGTTTGGTCTCTCAATAAAAATCTTGGCACACCTATAATATCTTCATGATGGAATGGGTTTGGTGTCTTTGTGACTATAGTGAATGTAACTCTTGGGACAAGATCTTTACCTTCTCTCAAACTGTCTTATAATGGTAGTATTATAATGTGTGTGAAGGAAAAAAATCATATTCATCTGATGACCATCTCGACACCCATTAGATAAACTCAATTTTTATATGATTCAACATTAATTATCAACACTTTTACATAAGTAGAAGATTCAAAATACAGACCTGACACTCCCGTGAAGAAGGGTTAACATATTAGTGGCATATCCATTGAATTTCAAGTTCGATGATGATAGACTCAATAACTTGAAGTGGTGATTCCATCAAAACATTCAATGCATAAAAATCCAAACCAACATAAGAACCAATATGTTCTAGTTGTACAACTTTCTTTCCTTAGAACTAAGCTGGGATACATTTCCATTCATTCTAAAAAACCATTAGCTCTATGTATTAGATAATCTTATACTAGTGCTTGTTTACCTTAACTAAGATGCTTAGCTCAATAGCTTAATCAATGGTTATAAGTCATACCACCTCGTATATCTTATGTATAGTAATAACTCTACCACTATATGAACAAAGCTCGTTTAATTTTATGTTAATATCTCTAGAATTATGGAAGTGAATCATCATAGCTTATTCCATCATCATCATATATCACTAGTTTATAACCATTACTATCATGTCACCTTTATAAGCTTATATGGAAAAGCTTTCTATAAGTCATTGTGTTCATACTGTTACTACTCTGCATCAGACTAGTAGTAATAAATGAGATGAAACAAGTGTAATAATAGTTATTTCCCATATATGTGCTTACTCATTGAGCCCTTTTTTACTCTAACTTGAATACAGAATGATCATGTGAGCAATAATATTATGCAATAGGTAGAGCTTAATGCCAATATCATAGTAAGAAAACACATCACTATGAACATACTAATCACATTAATGGGAATACGAGTACTATAAATGAGATGAAACAAGTGTAATAATAGTTATTTCCCATATATGTGCTTACTCATTGAGCCCTTTTTTACTCTAACTTGAATACAGAATGATCATGTGAGCAATAATATTATGCAATAGGTAGAGCTTAATGCCAATATCATAGTAAGAAAACACATCACTATGAACATACTAATCACATTAATGGGAATACGAGTACTATCCAGCTTAATGTACAGAGTAGAGAGATGATGCTTACATAGGATAATGACCTTAAATAAACCTCATACGTATCATATTCAATGAAGCTCAGTATTTCTTCTCATTACTTACTAAGCTCACTAATAGAATAGTGTAAAGCAGTAAGCTCACTAACAAAATCGTGTTAAGCACACAATCCAACTCGCACTTAAAATACATCAATGTTTAAGGTCCTAGAGGAGACTAAAACCCCCCAAAAAAATATTCTTTAACAATATTGTTTGGAAGCATAATAAGACCTTTCTTAGAGCAGGAAATCCTCCCCTGTGTCATTGGCTTGAGAAATTATTCCCTTTGTATCAATGTATTAACAAAAAATGCTCCTCTATGTCACTTCCTTGAGTAACAATACTCATGTGTGTTTCTAGATTGAGAAACAATGCTCCTCATATCTCTAGGTTGAGGAAAAATGCTCCATCGTGCTTAGAATATACCTTAAGGGGTCTCAAGGGACATAGAAACTTGTTATCATCTTGAGAAAGGTCAGTTAAGTTTTGTAGGGTGAATTTAGATACTTTTTGTTAGGTGGAACCCTATGGAAACAAGATACTAGGTGGAATAAAAGGGGATTGTAGTGGCTAATACAACAATTAGAGATGCAATGGTAGGACCTATACATATATTAGTGTTTCCCATGAATATCTACCAAATCAATTGTGATTAGTGTTCCTTCATGGTATATTCTCTCTACCACAAGGGTACCACTACTTAGAACTGTGGAATGTTGAACTACATGAACTCCCCTTTACTGATCTTGGTTGAAACTTAAGGAAGGAGCTAAAGGGAATAGATTGTAAAAAGGGATTACCTCTCCACTTTAGAATTTGATTCTGCTAGGATATATATCTTTCATGAGAGTTAAATATCAAGAATTAAATATGAGTTTCTTGTGTTTCCCACTACTAGTGAGCATCCATAGCCATGATAGAGTCACCTTGAAATCACAAGAATTTATTTTCTCCTAATGAGTGTTAAAAACCCTGAAGAGGATATATGCATGTAACAACTAGTAAGGAAACCATTCTCAAGCCTTTACATTTTTATGGATTGACAATTATTTAGTTGTATCTATTCTTTGCTGGGCTCAATTGGCCACAAGGTAGATGAGAAATACTAAGCAATAGTTGGGATGATTCCTTCTAGAAAATTTAAATATTTCTTTTCTTGTAATATATATATATATATATATATATCATTTCTCAAAATGAAGCCTTCGTATCAAAATAATGCCATAGTTAAGATATTGCAGGTTGCCTGAGGCATCTCAACCAGGTTGGTAATTGGAATAGAGTTCACTCAACATTTTCTCTTTGAATGATATTCTTCAAGGGTGAGGATTAGATCTTGGTTGTAATGATGATAAAGCCTTGCTTTTTGCACTCTTTTGTACTAGTCCTAGGAAAGCTCGGTTCCTAGTCTTTAGATAATATTACTTTGACTTCTTATTTACATAAGAATATAATTACATAGTCAAGATGAAGACCGACCTAGTTATACTTTTCAACATGCCTATGCGTTCACACATAGTACCTATATAGTACTTGTTATCCATTGGTTGATGACATTCAACTGTCGATTGATAATTTGTTTATGAGGGGCAGGCGAGCCTTACAGAGACCCCTTCATGGCATCAGACGATCCCTACAGAGATGCCTCCATTAGAGGAGGATTATCAGGTACATTGATTGTTTAGTTATGTCATGTTTTCAAGTAGGTTATATTTATTGTTCGTTGTGAAAATTTGATTAATGTGAATTTTTTTTCTCCTGCACAGGTAGACGCACTTGTCTGACTCATTCACCCAGTCAGGAAATAGAACAAGAGGCACCCCAAGGACATGTTCCCATTCACCCCCAATTTCATAGAGCCCATTCTGAGGATTATCTTATACACAACATAGGTACACATTAGATCAATTGCTAGTTAAAATTTTCAATTTTACGTTATATTCAATGTTGAACAGGTGATTTTTTTTTCAAATAACATGTGTTTAATGTGAAAACATTATGCTCCATAGGTGAAAATGTTGGAGTTAGGGTTGGCCCTATTTCTGGTGAGGAGAAAATGAGAACAATGTCTCAGCCTGTGGGATTCATCCCACAATTGGATACTTCTCCAGGTAAAATTTAAATGAAAATTTATTGTTAGATGTATGTTTACTTTCAAACTTATTGTGGTACTCATGTACCCAAATTCTAAAAATTTAATGTTTTTTACAGTGGGTGATAGACACATTCATTCCTTGGAAGGGAACTGTAGTATGAGCAAAGAGGAAGAGATAGTTTTTCCAGTAGGTATTTTCAAATTACCAAACAAGTTTTTTAAATACAATTTTTCCTTATAAATTATTTATTTTTTAATATGTGAAATAATTTAACATGTTACAGGTGGTGGTGGTCACCCTCCTAGGGGTAGAGATCGTAGGGTTCATGAGTTTGCTTGAAATAAGAGCTATGATCCCCTTTACACCCATCTCGATGATATTCCTGAGCAGATGCCTTGGGAAGATACCATCTTCTTACTTACTCTTGATGGGATGAGGGAGCATTCCATGAGATTGCGCAATGAATTGCAAAGTTGCAATCTCTCTGCTCCTAGTCAAAATTGTCTCCAAATTGTTTTGCACAGTTTGGAGAGTTTGATAGAGACTTATCGTGGGGTTGGACCATCAACCCAAGTTTTTTTTACATGATGCGTAGGAGGAGAGCATCAGTGATTGGTATCCACTCCTACAATGAAGTCAAAAGTAAGGTCACTAAAGAAATGACCTTGCCACTATTTGACTTGTGGCCTGAAGACAAAAAAGGTCTGAAGATTGCAAGATTCAATGATTCTAATATTGCACCCAATATTTATGAGAAGTTCCTGTATGCATACGAGAAGTTCCCAAATAATTATGAGGTGCCACAATATTTTGTTAGGATGTTGTTTTTTGAATTCTGAGAGCACATGGACCCTAACTATACAGATACTGAGTCCAAATTCTATGGAGCTGGAAAATGTCGTACATATGAACGACATGATGCTATGCGAGATGTTGGGTTTAGGCCTCCAGCACCTCATTTAGCACCTCGACCACCTAGGGTAGTTACACTTCCAGAGGAGTTAGCCCTGAACACTAGTGCTGCATCATAAATGAGGGATAAGATACAAGAACATATTGCAACTGCTTTAGGAGGAGTGGAAGTCGACTTAGGGACAAGCAAACCTTCATCTAGTGCAGGAGGGAATTCATTTGTGAGTATCCTAGATCACATGTTGAGGGAGATGGAGCAAGATGAGCTTATTGAGTATGCATCCTCATGTAGAGACCTCTATGAGCGATCCAGGACAGTACAAATGCACACCATGGGCGAGGTATGTATAAACAGGTTTTGATCTAACATGTTTTTTTGGTGTATATACATTTAGTCTCAAAAAACTGACGCCAATATATTTATTTAACTTATGCAATTTACAAAATTCCTAGAAAAACATTGCCTTTCCCCTGGTGCTCATTATGTAGATCATGGACATGATCATGTACAGGTGCCACAGCCATTACTCATTACTATCTATCTATATTTTTGAATGTCAAATTGAAATTGAATTTATGTCATATAAATTTATATGGTATGAGTCTTAACTTTATGGAATTTTTAGGTTAGCGCTACACATGAAGGGTTGCCTGAAGAGATTATTCCTTCTTAGGTTCAAATCATGACATAGGTATCAATAATTTTTGTTAAGCATATTTATAGTGTTTATTATGAAATTTGATTTATGTCACATAAATTTATATGGTATGAGTCTTAACATTATGGAATTTTTAGGTTAGCACTACACATGAAGGGTTGTCTTAAGAGATTATTCCTTCTGAGGTTCCAGTCGTGACACAGACATCGATACTTTTCGTTAAGCATATTTATAGTGTTTATTATATTTCTTTTCGCAAACTTGACTGTTAACTTTGGTTTATAATTTTCAGGGTACAGAGGATATTTACATGATGCAGACTGAGCCTCAAGGAGATCCTGTAGTCTTTGGGTCAGAGAGTCTACATTAAACCATGGTAACCTCTTACCCTTTCTTCGTTGGTATCATTGCCACATTATAAACATGCTATCTAGTGAATTTATAGACAGTTGAGAGGTTCCTTTATGTATCTAGTGAATGCTAAAACTAATATTTAATTTTTAGTAATTTAACTTTGAGCCATAGTTAATTCACTAGGTTACTAACAGTATAGGTAACCGGTCAAACCGGCCGGTCAAATCCTAGAACACCAGGAAGACACTACCCCTACTGAAACATAAGAACTAGTATGACTCTTTAATGACTAATATGGGATAAGTATTGGCATAATGTATCAAGTAGAGTGCAATGTTTAGTAATAAGAAAGGATATGGTTCTCTCAACATGTCTTTCCAGAACAACACGAGTTTCATTTTGGACAAAAGACCAAACACCCTATGTTCGGTCACTGAACTGGCCGAGTCAGTGAACGAATCGGCCGGTTCGGTCACAAACTTCTACCGAGTCAGTCCGACCGGGGGTTTGGCTCGGTTGGCTCGGTTGGCTCGGTCGATTCGGAGCCGGTCCGACTGATTTTCGGAACCCCTCAAGAAACAAATTTGAAGTCTAATATCTCACAATTGGAACAAAAAAAAAGCATTATTTCTGGAATTGAAAAATGAAGCTTATGTGGCATACCTTAATCTATCTGAAGCAAGATATACATTCTGAGACTATATGACTGGGATATAATATTCCATGGATATTCTAATAATAGCTCAGTTAGAAGTATGAAGAATGCACATCTAGTGTTATATTTCTTGATTCTGTTACTTTGGGAGCACTATTGAATCTAAAAACATGGCTTTTTATTGTGAAGCCTATTGGTTGTTGAAGCTCTTTGAGCATGTGCTGGTGTAGTAGAGGGTTTGTTACCATCATCATCAAATTCTTGTACATCCACATGAACAATATTATCTCAAATTTGGGCATCACTAGATTCTGGAAGGAGAAGCATTGCTAGGTGGTACACTTCAAGATGAAGTACCAAGAATGATGACCTCATCTGGTAAGGGAAGGATGGAATAAACATCCAAAGGATAGGATGTACTAGATGCTGAAGTAATCCCTTTAGTCCTGACTCCCCATAAACTATTCAATAACTACAAAGTATGAAATGAGGATTTTGACATTTGTATAGGTGGACCAACACAAGATGGAGATGTGGAAAGGTTCACTAAAACTAGTTGTAATTCATCAACAAGCAACCCAACAATAGAAGAAGAGGCATGTTCCATGGATACATGCTGCGAGTCATCACCAGAGAGGAGCTATAAAAGAGATCCTAGTAGTCACCATGAAAAGGCTCATCAAAGATAGTACCGTGATGCTTAGCCACTTGGTGAGAGGGAGGGTCATAAAGACTATAGTAGCAAACCAAAGTCCTATGAGGAGTCTAATGGACAGGTTATATATCATGTCTTTCATGATACAAGTGGGTCCATGCACTTGATCTAAAGAACCTAAAATGTGAGATAGAGGACTTCCACTCATGCAACCAATAAGTTTTTGACCTTAATTTTGCATCAAGGAATAATTTGGTCTAGTCATGGAGAAAATATAATGTACAAAAAATTTAACATTTTAGATCATCACACCATTTTAATTACTATGGGGAGAGAACTGTTATTTCCGATGTAGAGAGCCTTGAATGTAGTGAGTTACGAATTTACCAATTAGATATTTGATAATATCACAGTCTAAAATTTGGATGGACAGTTACAGTCAACAGTTTAGATATCATTTCCGGAAGAGGCTTGGATAAGGATACACATAATCTCAGTGTAATTGTAGAGATTACAATTCAAACTGGAGCAGAGAACTTAGGAAAATTTTTGGTGATGCCACAATGACATTCCCTCACTGTCTTGGTACTATATCACAGTTTAAGGATCTCAGTGTAATTTTGTGCCACCACATTTTATTGATATCACAGTTTTGTTACTATCTAAGTCATGATGATTCTACAGCCTTGGTGCCATGATGCTCATAGATCTCAGTTCTATCCAAGTCAAGGTGTTTCTGCAATATTAGTGCTATATCAATTCTATCCCAAGGATAAGATCTGGATGCTATTTCAGTGCTATCCCAAGGATGAGTAGCTTGGTCATATTTTAGCCTTTTGTATATTTTCTAGTCACAATGATGAGCTCAGAGCTTCTAGACTATGTCTTTTGGGGTCCCATTACTGCTGCCAATAATCTCAACATGTGTGCAATTGCTAAGTCATATTCCCTTTGGGACTATGGAAAAGTTTCAAAACATAGACGAACTTTGAGAGCAAATCATCCTCATAACATGACACATACTGATTCATGTATCCTGGAAAATGTTTACTATTATGATTAATACATGTGTCTTTAGACCTTTTATAGAAGTCGTTTTCTTTGGCCTGGTAATAGAATAAAAGGAGAAGAGAGTTGTGATGTGAGCAAGAGACTCTAAGAATATGGAGGGGTGATGATTCAACCCCAAGAGATAGCATACATCACACAAAGTTGTAGAAACCCCAATATATGTAGAAATTTTAGTGGTAGTGTTTAGGACAAACATAATGTTTGGAGTGAGGAGAAATAGAATTAAAATCATTGCATACCTAGGATCCCTTAAACTACTAAGCTCTAGAGGTGGAATGCCTCGAAAGATACGAATAACTTCAAGTGTGAGTTGGATGAGAGGATGGAGAAGAACTTGCTGAAACTAGATACCAACAACCTTGAGAACTAGAATGAAAAGGGAGAGGATGAAATATACAATATGGGTCATTGAAATAAACTAATTATGGCATATTTTCTTGCCTACCCTTCAGGTTGATAGTCCACCAGTATCAATTATAAATCCACTTAAGTAATTTTTAGAATAGTGGTCAATTTCATGTATCATATATCCTATTGTGAAATCAAACGAGAGACATATGGGCTAGATACAATTTCTAGTAGAAATATGACCATACTCCACCTCAAACCTAGATGTATGACATAGTTCCCTCCTTAATTTTCAAATCCATGGGCCTAAGTTTGGAATTACGAGGATCCATGTGTAAAAGTTAATTTGATTAGGTGTATCTAATCTGCCAAATTATTTAAGGACCTGAATCTATATCCAATCCCTGTTACATTCACTTGCACACATAAACAAGCATAAGCACAAGAACTAGCATGTCATTGGAAAGGCTTGAAGTATGTTGAGTCTATATTAGCTACTCACATGTGGCTCTGAAGGGAGATTCTACAAAATGTGGCTCTCAAGGGATATGTTGGTCTATCTAAATGTGAAATTGGTGCAAGAAAACTCTAAATTGTATGGAAAAGGCCTTCAAGGTGTGAGGTAACTATAATTTGGTGTACCCTATGGACTCAACTAGCCCATACCATCACTACATTAGATTTATAAGTCTAAGTATGTAATGTTTGGAATACAACATGGCTCTTTGGGTTGATACCGTGTGGATAAAATCATGTTCTATAAATCTTACATAAATTATTTTTCTTATGTTTCAATAAGGAAGATAAGGAACATCCAGTAAAAATTTGCATAGGGGTGGTTTGTAAATATCAAGGTTAATGAGTTGAAGTAATGAAGAGGCTCTTGTAGACCAACATGAATAGACCTTGTTTTTTTCTAGCTCCACAAATAAGTTGAGGATAAAATATGGATATCTAAGAAGACAATTTTGTCAGTTTCCCATCCATCTGATCTGGTGTATCATAATCATGGATATGAAAGGTCATTGATGTAATGAGTGGGTTTATGCTAATTTTTGCAATAATGATAGGGTTAGATGTTTATTTCTTGGCATGAAGATGTTTGGATAACTTTTTGACATAATATATCTCTATCCTATTTCATTATACTCCCATATGGTATGTTCCCCAAACTTCATAACCATATAAAAGGGTAGGTTTGATTGAGAAGTGAAAACATGAAACATGCAGGTCTTGAAATTGAAGCTAAAATACATTTCTTTTCAAGGGTGGTAAGAGTCATATACCTATTTATTTTAAGCAATGGTAAGAATTATGAACTTACACTCACTATGTCAATGGTGGCTTGTTCCTCCCCTGTGCAGGATGTTGCTAAAGGAGAAATTGTTATTAAGGAGAAAAAAGAAGAGTTGTATGCCTTACAAGAAAAACTTGTCAGTATGGAGAATGTAAGTTTCTTCTAAAAGTGATATTTGTGGATGATTTATTAAATTGGAAAATTTATTTTAAGCATTGTAGCATCATGCATTTATTGTATTCCAATGTGAAATAAGATTAATAGGAGAATACTTTGCCTTGCTTACTATTAATCAACGCAAGCACTCTGTCTAGGATCCAGCAGCTCCAGTTCCTTATTCTTACTTTAGTATCATGCTCTTTATTGTAATTATCTTGTGATTTCAGATACTGTTTTATTTTTTTTATATTTTTGATGGGATTCCATAATAATCTTGTTGTTATTGCAGGAGGAGATCCAAAAGCTCATTGATGATCACAAGGCCACACTAGAAGTAAGGAAAACTGAGTATGAAGCTGAGATTGAACAACGAAAATCTTTATGCAAAGAAAGAGAGGAAGCTTTAAGATTGTTTGAGAAGCTTAAGAAATTGAAAACAGAGTTAAATGTGACAGAAGATCATTTAAAAAAAATTACAGATAAATATGGAAGTCATTCTCCTAGGCCTACAGATGCTTTGGGCTTTTCTCATTAGGCAGTAGGGAAAAATATTTTTGGGACACCAATAGATACATCTGTGAAGGTCAAACCTGAACCCTCTTCTGGAAGAACATATGCAATTTCTTTGAAAACTAGTCATCTGTCATGGTTGCAGAAATGTGCTTCAAAGATTTTTAACCAGTTGCCTTCGCCAGGAAAAGTGGGTGATTCTACTGTTGGGAAGGAAGAAACTTACATTGTGGCGATTGGGTGTTCAAAAGTGGAAATCCAGCTCGCAGGGCTCGAGCAATTGTATAGGCTGTAACTCACTATAATGACTCTCACGTTCTGGCTGAGGTTAGTTGTGATTTGGGAGAAGCCATGGCCGGAATCAATCTCAATGATGAAAAAGTGGAGAGATCTACAGAGAGATCAGAGTAAAATCATGGAGAATAGTTAAAGATGATGTTTAGAGTAGAAGCTTGGTTTCTGATGGATTTTTTTATATGTATGGAAGTACAACATGAACTTCATTATTTAGCTTTCTAGAAATTGTTGATAATAGATATCACTATTAGAAATGAATTTTGAATTGCAACAATTTGTAACCAATGATGTGTGTTTTTTGATAATGATGGCTTTTTAGAGTTAATATGTGATTGGGTCGCTGTATCTCCTTTACTGCAGTTTCTTATTTCTATTACCAATACCCTTCTTTTTAAGACTGAGATAGTCATACCTGTATTTTAGGTTCTTTTTATTATTCAATTAGAGGAATGATGGTCTACATATATAGCTTTTAGTTCTATTTAAACTTATGAATACATGATGGATGTCTTAGATACTAATAGACTTGATAGAACTGGTTCTGTAGACTAGTCTTCTTCACTGAGTGTTCTATAATTATTTTTCTTTTACTGCTTATATCATCACAAGTTATTTCAAAAATTTCAAACAAAAAAAGATGAGACAATAATTGATATTTGATTTATATTGCAGTTTATTTGTTTCCAGGTCACGTAACACTATACATTATGCAATAATTTCAATAGAAATTGTCAAAAAAATCAGCATGGAACGTTCAAGACTGTAAACATCTATCTGCATTGAAATTTAAATTTGTTTGACAAGATACAAGCGGAGGATGCATTTTTTGAATATTTACTTATAATAAGGACATAAATATCTTCTAAGAATGACATAAATGTGTAAAACACAGAGTAACGTGATACTTCTCTACTCCAAAGCCTGTTAATCACAGCCGCTCATCGAAATAGCAGATTATCTACCACATGGTGCCCACCCACATTCCTTGGCTGTAGCAAAGCTCTCATACTACAGCTTGCTCAGAATCAAGGTGAACTTTGTAAATGCATTTCAGAAGAAAGATCAAACTTTTTATAAATATCCCCTGTATTTTTCGTATGTGATTTTTCTTGCTACTTCGCTATGAATAAAATAATTCTTGCGATGATGAAGTCAACCTAGAAAAAAAAGATGAATGTCAGTATAGATATCATTTTCTTGAAATTTAGAAAGCAGAAGCACAGTGAGATCTTAGAATAGTGCAAGAAGAGCTTCATGCACACCTCAATGCACATCATATAGTCTTATTCAGAAGAGAAATTTTCTCCTGGCTTGAGAAAATTTCCACATCATATATATCTTGTGACATCCATTATCCGTATCTGGCTTAGAAGGAGAAACAGAAATGCGCCCACTCTGTAACTAGTTTCCATGTCTGAATCATAAACACAACTGTATTTATCATTCTCGTCTGGGATCACCTTAGCCTGCAATGAATTAAGGACGTAATGATGATCAATGAATTGTGAATGAAAAGAGGGAGTGGTTTTATTTTTCATCATCTTCTTGAAAACACTGATCCATTTGGTACATATTATTTCAAAGAACTTGGCTTGTTAATTATAACATTATTAGTCTCACTCAACTTAGATAAGAATATCAAAGCCTCTGCACTCAGAGATCTGGGCCTTGTATTGGGAAAATAAAATCTTTTTTTGGGTGATGTTGACTGCTTGCAACCAAGGATGCCCCTATATCAAAGATCCTTGGTTAGAAAAACATAAACCTTTTTTTCATGTGTGCTGAACGACAAACTCATGAAGGGAGGATTACAGAGTGTAGCTCATCCTTCTGAAAATATGACACAGACCAATCCTTTTGTACTTGGGTTTATTTTCTCGGGAATTTTCCCTTCTCGGTGCACCATTACAGTATTTCATTCTTTGGGAAATTTCGGTGTCCTCCAATAATATGCCTTCTTGTCACTGTCATTACTCTAGTGTAGCTTCATTCTAATCTACCTGAGGATTATACCTTGTGGGGTATTGGTTTGCGCATTCTGTGTAGAAATCAATTGAATTGTTCTCTGTATAGGAACTCAAAAGGGTCGCCTCTGTCCATTAAGCATAGCAGAGTAACTCTTTGTTTGGTTAAAGGGTAATGAAACACTGTCCAAAGGACCAAAACCATCGAGTTCTATTCTTGATTGGAATCAATTCCACTTCTTAGAGTGACTGGCAGAGTAACTGAGTTTTAATTAAACTGTCATTTGTCTTGAATAACGGTTCTGAATACATTGGAACCTGAAGAAAACTGTGAATTGGAACCTCTGTATAGCAATGGGTCTATGTATAAGGAATCAAAGGCACATCATTGAAGGCATAGAGGTTTTGAAGGAAATTTTTGAAGGCGGGATAATACAATGGAATAATTAGACAGAGTTTACACAAACATTGGAGAAACGAGTGAAATTGTAAACGGAAGGCGAGGCTTCGAATTGCAAGAGCGAGGTTGGAGTTTAGATGGAACCGTGAGCTGTATTAATTGTGGAACATGTGTTGAAGCCGTGAAACTGTGTGATGAACAATAAGAGTATAATTTGGAAACAATGAATGGGTTTCGTGTAGCCCAAACCCAGTAAGAGGTATTAGAAAAAAAAACACGATTCCATTAGTTGTTGGACACGTGGAAAAAGTGGTAAGGCAAAAACCACTTTTATCGCATTTTTTCTAAGCGTTAAGGCTTAGAGGCAATAAAAACATGATATTCGTTGTGTTCGTCTGATCTTGTGAGCAATAGATCCAAGGGAAATCACGTTCAAAGATGCACGGGGTTTAATATGTGGTATGGCCCAGCGGTACTTGGTTATGGTAAGTTAAATGGTGGGCCAATTAGCTTTTATTAAATGTGAATTGAATGATGTGCGGTGGGAATCTATATTAATGTGATGAACCAAGGTCGAATTTATATGCTGGAATATACGACTGAGGGTCCATATTATTGTTGGCATCTTCAATGAGTTAAATCAAAGTATGATTAAATGAATCACAAATCAATACATACCTCGGGTCCAAGATGTATTGAGTTGTAATGAAATATCGAATATGTATTCGATATTCATGAGGTGGATTATTATATGGTTTCAAAAAAAAAATTTAGTTTGATAGCTCCCAAATGGAAAATTGGTTGCTGTGTCTTTATGAAATATGATCTTTAAACCATAGGCTTGAAAGAAAAGTGAAGTTCCCACAATTTAATTTAATTTGTCGAGATTGAGGATAGAACTGGGTGTGTGCATTTTATGCATAGTGGAGATTGGGGGTTTTAACCATAATAGAACTTTGAATTAATATCTCAAATCTCATATTTGAGATATTAAAACTTCTAGAGACATTTTTAAAGATTGCCCAGATTTAAAATTATTTGGGACAAAAATGGAAGTGCATTTATATATACATAGATATTGTCCAGATTGTAGGTAACCCTGGGCATCAGGTCTTAAGCAGAGTCATCTTGAGGGATAACGCAAATATCCATCTTCATTTCCATGTTATCCTTCACAACTGATTTCTGATCCAAGTCATCTGAGCTCTTACTCATATTATTTGCTTTAAAAGAATGTGGCCTTATAACTGCAATAATCTCCTTTGGCAAGACATATCCTACTTGCACGGTTTCTCCTTTGGGAAATCCATGAATCATACAAGACACATGTACCACTTATATAAGTAATGCTTGAAAATCTAAGATATATTTGCATGCAATAATATAATTGCTGAGATACTGAACGAATCTTTTATCCACTGCATAGCCTTTGTGAATATGTAGGTGTTGGAAGTTGTCCAAGAAATTATAACCAAATATGATTTAGATGAACTATGAAAACTGACAAAATACCAAGTTACAGTGGTTTAGATATAAATGGAAGACAAATAAATGGTTTAGAAATTTGACAAACAATATGCAATTGCGAGGGATGAATGGCTGAATCAAGCCACAATTCGATTATTTGTTGAGAAGGTTCGTGTAATTCGTATCACACAGAGGTAGAGTGATTATGTTATAAGTGGTGTGAGAGTTTAAATTAAGCCTGCGTAGAATGAAATTAAATTGAATTTGATGGCGTAGTTGGAATGGAGGAACAGAGTCTTGAGCAAGAGTTATTCAAAACCATGAGGCAGCTGAGAGACCCCAAACCAACCAGTGGTATTCGCATTATTTATAAGTGATAAGTTGTAAATTGAAAAAAAACATGATATCATTAAGCTGTCGACACATTGCACTTGGAAGTTTTGAAATACTGCCCATTTCGCGTTTTATTTGTGTGTTAAAGCTCAGGTTGAAAAAAAACATGATTGGCGTTCGATTTGAAGGGTGAAGGATCTAAGGGCATTCGCAACAGCAAGTTACGGGTTTGTTAACAGAAGTATGGTGGGAATTTATTCCATTGTTAATTATTTATATAATTTTGAATATGATTATGTGGGCCTGAATGTTATTGGCGTGGACATTGGATTTTAATCCAAAGTCAAAGACCTTTAATAGTGTTGACATTTGAATCCGCATTGGCTATTTATTAACCACATCAAACTTTAATATACACTGGCCTTTGGGTTCAGCCAAGGTCGGAGTTAACATGAATTAAGTGTAGTGTTAATATGTCGGGTTTTAACCCAAAGTATAGAGTGTTAAAGCCATGGACCACCATATAAGGATCTCTTGTAATAAAGTGGATATTTATTTGAAAGGCCCATGAAATGGGGTGAAGGCTATAACTTTGGAATAATTGTATTATTCCAATGTTAAATCGTATAGTCATAAGAAGAGTTTAAACCAAGGTTCGGACATTGGTCCATTTAGTTATAAAATGGGTTATAACCTCAGAAGTATTCAAAGCAGCTTCCGCATATACAATTTTGATAGGTATGGCTCATTAAGATCACCTAGGAGTAAACATGATGGACACATTAAATCACCATTAAATCCATTATTATATATATACATTAAATAACTAAATATTCATTCATCACCATCATATCCATGTGCAAAATAAGGGGCGAGTTAAGATATCTAGGATTAAACATGATGGACACATTAAATCACCATATATTAATTATCTAGCAAAGCACCCTAATCCAGTAGATCATAATATATTGTTCGTACCAACACACATCTAAGCATCCACATGTCAATTTATTTGAAAGCAATCCACAATATAGTCTTAAACTATATAAATTCCAATGCATTGTAGCAATTATATGTTCTAACCCTAGAATCAAAGTTCATTGTTCATCTTGAACAATGTGTTCCACTCATATGAAATGTGCTAGTGGAAAATTTTCCAGAATTGCATCATGATCATTTATCGATAACCTCCATTGTCGTTGTTTTTTTCTACTCTTCACTTGCTTCAACTGCAACCGAGTTCCTATGACCAAGTGACTATATTGGGTATAAATAACCTCTGGCTGGTAATCTTGAAAAATAATATGATCTTTACATTTCTTTACTTCTTCAAAGAAATGTCCCATTAACACCATTGAACCGATTGGGTATGTATAATTTGATGGATCATTATACTCTTGCAACAGCGTGGATTTAGACATAGTGCATCGTAATAAATAATAATGTACTTTTTCTTGATTATCTTCTGGTGCAATGACAGCAAAGACATCACCTTCTCTAACCATATCAGAGACACGATCATTATCATTGTCAATGATAGCCACTTCATTGTCCATTTCCTTGTCACTCACGTTTCCAAATGGGGGCAATGGTGTCAATTGTTCAAGTTTCCATGGTTGAACAAATTTCTTAATTTGGTTTTCACATTCATCGATGGACTCTGTCTGATCAATACATGCATAACAAAAGCAAGAGCACTTTCGTTTCTCAATGCAATGTATATTTGTCATGTTCTTACTCCTAATTGAGTGTAAACTTCTTGTTTTAGGGATTACACTGGTATTATATGGAAATGATCTATCAACATCACCCATTGCAATATTCCAAAAGTACCTGCTTGAGAAAAACACACACATATGTATGAGTCAAATTTTGAAAAATATTAAATATTTTTTTGATAACAAAATACGTGCACATACATGTATACACATATATATATCTACACATGTATAATATATTTTTAGTTAAATGTGTATGCTTACCTGTGCACATCAGCCATCCTTGCGTTTGATACATGACTTTAATTTCCCTTGCACCAATTAACAACATCTAAATAATTTTCAAGTCGGCAAGCAGAGTGATTCAATTGATACCTCCTAAGTGCACGTTTTACGCATGCCCCAGCACCATCATGCTCTCCTTTTCCATGCCCTGTCTCAAAGAAATTCCATGTATGTCGAATGTTGATTTTCCTATGAAGACGAGACAACCAATAGAACGATCTTGCTAATTTAAATTGACCGGCACAACCATCTGACCATACCCAATGTTCTTTAAAAGTGACTCTTCGTTTCAACAATTCATTATAAATAACATTAAAACAATGTTGAACAAAACACGTGTCATGTGTTCGATCATCACTGATGTAGAAATGGTACTCCTTAATCACCTCACGATTATTTTCATCGCTATCAAAACCATCGACAACAAGCTCTGCGTGTCTATACAAAATATGCACAAATATCGATACTTGGTCTAAATAATAATACTCACTTTGTATCTCCTTTTGTGGACTAAACGTGTAATTCTCAGGGAAATCAACCACTGATAATATTTTTCCTTTTGGGAACACCTCACGTGATTGCTTTAACTGTAAATCTTGCCATCATGCTATATGACAATGCTTAATATATTTGTATATTTTCACCCTGAAATTCTCCATAAAAGATGTCACTGGAATCTCGTCATCAAGTAAAGTGATCTTTTTTGATGTTGTGCTTGAATCTGCAACAGGAGTGTAAGTAACATATTCATATCTCTTCCAATTCAGACTGAGATTTGACAATCTGGGATCATTAGGATCAATGGGATACTTTTCATCGTAGAGTGCCAAATGAGAACATTTGTCGCATTTTCTTCCACCAACACATTCCTTTTTATAAAATAATTCATTATTCTCTCATGGACATAATATCTTTGATAAAAATTCACGAACACTTGAAGGAGGAGGGTCATTTGACCAATATTTTATGCCAAAATTTACAAATGTCTCATAAAATAATTGGAATTCTACATGGTATCGACAACAACATGTGTCTCGAACAGTGATAGGCCTGACATACCATGGTTTAAGCTTCACAAATGTGCTAAGGGAAATCTTCACATCAATATTACTCTCCATAAAGCTCTCGAATAATTCTACTTGACTAACCTGTGTTATATGTTTGGAATGAGATTCATAAACTCCCTTAGATATACGGCGTCGCAGTTGATCCTTTTCATTTGGCGACACACGAGAGTTCGAATCCCAAAACTCTTTTACCCTATCCCTCACACCATCAGGAAGTCTATCATGATATGGACGCCTACAGATATTAGCCCAACATGCAAGTTCATCATTCTCATCTATTTGAGTTCTAAATTTTGTATGCCTCCATAAACTTTTTCTTGATGTTTTAAACAATTTTGAAGTTGCTGACATCAACCGACTTGATGAAGTTCCTTTCGCGACTGCACCTATTAAAAATGCTCTACGATCATTCTTTGCAACTTCAGATCGCCCTTTGGCTAGTGTGCCAAGCGCCGACATCACATTTTTTGTTACCATTTCATTTTCTAAAACCTCTTTTTCACTTTTAATTCCCAATAATTCCACAACATTTTTGAGATATTTGTGCTTTATAAATCCACGTAACAGTTGAGCTTGTGCTATGATAGATTTACCTTCAAAATTATGCTTCAATCCAGAATTTACTTTATCTCGAACTGTCCTTTCAGCCATTGGTGGTCCCAATTCTTCAATTTTAGTTAGATCCATATTTTCTAGAAACTTGTAGTTGTATACAACGTTCTTGGAACTTCTAATTAATTGCAGTGAAATTCGACGTGTGGTTGTATCTTCTTGTGGTTCTGATGTTGTCCCTACATAAAAAACAATATTAAAACTTCTAATTTGAAATTGACATATACATATTTTTAATTTTAAAACTATTTTGAACTACAATGTTTTAAAAAAAAAAATACAAAATTCAAATTGAAGAAACTATTGACTCACCAGTGACATCGATATCAATATTCTCTTGGACATTTGTGGTAGTATCTTCTTGTGGTTCTGATGTTGTCCCTGCATAAAAAACAATATTAAAAATTCTAATTTGAAATTGATCTGTATACATATTTTTAATTTTAAAAATATTTTGAACTACAATGTTAAAAAAAAAAAAAAAACAATTTATTCAAATTGAAGAAACTATTGACTCACCAGTGACATCAATATCAATATTCTCTTGGACATTTGTGGTAGTATCTTCTTGTGGTTATAATGTTGTCCCTACATAAAAAAAAATATTAAAACTTCTAATTTGAAATTTACCTGTATACATATTTTTAATTTTAAAACTATTTTGAACTACAACGTTTTTTAAAAAAAATACAAAATTCAAATTGAAGAAACTAAATTGACTCACCAGTGACATCGATATCAATTATATTCTCGTTGACAAGTTCCTCAACATTTCTCATTTCCTCGTCATTGTCATGTACCTCTACATCTATTTCACGATGCTCTACCTCCACATTTATTTCATGCCTTAATCTTTCCCTTTCCTCTCGCCTTCTTTTTTGTAATCTCTCATTTTTATCCTTTAAACATTTTCTTTTTCGATCGTACCTTGATATGCAATTCCTTTGGTTTCCCATGTTCACAAAATTGGAAACCTAAAATCCAATTCTATTTGGACCAAATACCTAAAAAAACATAAAGAGTTCAGACTAAGTACTTCATGCTTTCAATAAGAGAAAATTTAAAAAAAATAAAAAAAAATCATAAAGACATTTTGCAAAAATACTTCATGCCTTCATAGATTGCAAGATTGCAAAAATACTCCATGTCTTCATAGAGACATTATGCAAAAATACTTCATGCATGCATCCAAAAACATTTCAAAAAAAAATTTTGCACCCACAAAAACTTTCAAAAAATATTTCGCATCCAAAAAAAAACTTGAATTTTTTTTTTTTTGCCAAAAAAAATTTTGTACACAGAAAATATTTGCACCTTTACAGAAAAATAATTTGGACCTTCGCAATTTTTGGACCCTCGCACCTTCGCAATTTTCGTTGGTTCGGAATTGTGTGTGAAATTAATCTTTCGAGCGAGAGTATTTATATAAAACTCTCGACCGAAAGATTGCGTCGGCTTTTAATTAAAACATTTTATAAAACTTTTATATAAAACATTTAACAAAACTCTCGGCCGAGAGTTTTCTAAACTCTCGTCCAAGAGTTTCATTGGGTAAACTCTTGGGTGCAAACTCTTAGCTGAGAGTTTGGCCGCGCGGTTAAATGTAAATTTAGGTGGGTTAAACTCTCGATCAAGAGTTTTATAAATGTCTCGTTCGAGACATTATCTCAGCCGAGAGTTTCTAGTCAACGAAAAACTCAAAAAATTCTGCAGTTTTCAGGAACCTGCAACTTTGGAGGGACAGAACACCTACAAAAAAAAAATGTTATATGTCTGACCAAGTACCATTAGATTCATCTTTGAATCTAGTTTCTGATGATGTGAGATTTGTGGAGTTTCATTAAAAAATTCAATTTTTATTAATTTTTTACTAGACTGTGTCACTGTGGAATTTCATTGTTCGAAAAATTGCACTGAATGAAAATTCAATAACTTTCAAATGATGACACCTAAAAATTTAGAAAAATCATATTTCATTTACTCTCCCTGTCTACTTCAAAAGGGTACTCTCATTTTTCTTATTGACGATCACATTGAAAAGAAAATCTAGGGATCATAAAATGTACTGAAACATCACTGTTTTTTTGTCTTCGTCCATTTCAAAAAATAATAAAAATAGTGATTTAATCTGAAAATTACCGAAAAATAGTCTGTGCACTAGTGCAATATATGCAGATTATGATGCTATGGTTTTTTTCCAAAAAATGAATAACCTTCCCTAAAAAAGTTAGGGTTCATAAAGTGACTATTTATGTTTGCCTGAAAATTTCAAGTATATGCAGTTAGTAAACAAGAAATTTACCCCTCTATATGTCAATATATATATATTTTTTAAATATGGGTATGGAGGTAAGACAATTCTCTACAATTCTTGTTTTTATGTCAAAGCATAATTTGCAATAAAAATATGAGTTTAGTGGAGTTGAAGTTGAAAAACATAGAAAATTACAATTTTCAACGTCAAAAAGGGCAAAAAGTGTTTCCCAACTTCACATTTTCACCCTTGCGAGTTAAAGTGGAGATTGCTGCTGCTAGGGTAGGTAGTATTATGTGAATAAGCTCAAAAGTTGAGTGGCATTTTTAGTAGGTACGGTTGGGTGCTTCTTCTGGGGAATCATGAACGAACCCCTTTGTTATCACTCAGGTAGCCCTACTATCATGCTCACATGATTATGGTATCACTCAAAAATTCTCAAAACATCATTGTGTCTACACTGTTTTTGTTCATGTTTTCAAGTAGGTCTAAAGGTCATTTTAAGTCTTAGTAAAGGGTAGGTCATATTTTTATAAGTTTTAAAGGTCATCTTTCAAGTTCAAATAACGTCCTTTAGGTTCATTTCATGATAAAAAAGTCATATTTTTCATTTAGGAGTCATGCCATGAAGTTTCGAGTTGAATTCTACATCTAGCTAGGAATCCGCAGTTTTGTAGCGTAGCCAGTTCAAAAATCAGGAAATGCGCTACGAAAGCACTGCTGCTTTTATAGTGCAAAATGCAAATTTTACACTAAGTGCGCTACGAAAGCGCGGTTTCTTAGCTGTCATGTCAAATAAGCCAAAAAACTGTCAGATTCATTTGGGAATGATAGGATAGGAGTATGGTGAGTCAGTTAGTCATCAAATCCATTGTACCCACTTGTCCTAAACTCATCATAATCATGATAGGAATTCAAGAAAACATCATTTGGTTATGAAGGAATATCTCAAATTCAAATTCTTTAACTAATTTAGCCATCCTCGGTTAATTTATCTCCAAAGCAACTGCATGAGCTCTGAAACAGTGAAAATTAGTCGTTGGTTGCTATATACATAGACAACTTTCACTATAATCAAGCGAGGCTACTATATTAAATTAAGCAAGGATGTAATCATGAGAGGTTGTTTGCAAGCGAGGGTGTTTTGCAGATTTCTAAAGAAACTAATAGGGTTTTTTTTCTGAAAGAAACATGGCCGAGGAGAAAAAGATCCATAGAGGGGGTCATTGAATGAGAAATGAACCTGAAAACAGAAGGTTAAAAAGACAGGTGGAAGATCTAGAGATACAGTTGACAAAATCTCAAGAAAGGTTAAAAGAGGTAGTGAAATAGAATGATAAATCCACAAGACAATCTTTGATAAAAATCAAGGTAAAATTTGATGAAGATTGTATTTTCAGGGTCATATTGTTGTGTTTTTGAAATGGTAATAATACCCTTAAGGTTTAAGTATCTCCAAATTACAAATTTTGAAGAAATTTTCATCAAATTCGCTACGAAACTGTTGAAGCAACTTTTTTACCATGAAGAGAAAAACTCTGTTTTCTGGTTTTAGTAGTCAACTTCCAAGGGGGTTTCTGGGCAACTTAAAACGAATTTGTGAAAACTGAAATATTTTTGTCTTCCTAACATACCTAACTAGAAAAAAATCTCTTAGTTTCTTCACAAGTGTTATCAGTTGGGAGATACAAGGCTTTCTTTGAAGCCCTATTTTTAGAAAACAAAGTTTTCCTGTTTTACACATGTTCTTAAAAGACCGGTTCTGGATAGCAGGAGAGGTATTTAAAAAAACCAAGAGAGGCTTTTATTCAAGACAGAATTTAATACAAAAACCTCCTTTATTTTCTCAAAATACAGCATGGATGATAAGATATAGTGTCTGTTCCAAGACCTAATTTTAGGAGAGAAACAAGAATAATTTGCTGAAGCAGTATTTTCATCATTTTTCACAGCAAATTTTGAAGGAATTTTTGTGAGTTTGGTTTTGAAACTTATTATGGGAGTGTGTAAAGTGAAGATAAAGGCTATAATGAAATAAAAATATTGAAATATGTTGAAGAAAGGAGTGAAAACACTGCGCTACAAAAATTTCTATGAAACTGTGCTACTTTCATAGCACAGATCTGTTTTCACTATTTTGAGAAGTTCAAAATGGATTTTGCACAGCTAGCATGAAGGGATGACTTGGGAATTATGCTAATCATGTTCCTAACATCAATCAGCCTCGAATTTATCAGTTAGAAGTGGTCAGAATATCTCAAGAAACTAAAGGTTCCTAAGCCTAAAAACAGGAAAACATGTTTCCTAGATTCTAGGAGAACATTATCATCAACAACATGGTTACATCTAGTTAAATATCATCATCAAAATTTTACTTCATGGGATTTCAGGTGGAAAAATATGTAATGAAGACTAGATAAGGTTGTTAGGAAGGAAATTAAATAGTTTTAGTCCTATTTGAAATGGGACTGCTCATTAGGGTTCTAGCTGTCAATTTGTAATAAATATCATGTTTCATGATTAGGAAAGGTGTCAAACACTATGAATTCAAATTATCTAGTGGAGGATAAGGGAATCCTATCTTGTAAATGTTCTATAAAGAGCATGAGGTCAAAATCTACAAGGGTTGGACATTTCATTAGCAAAATACTGTGTTTTGTGTGTCACTGTTTTACAGCTTAATACAAAGTTTCTTCTTAGACAACTCAAGATTCATGAGGAGTTCCTGTGTGTTACTGTTTTGATGGCATCCTTTCAATTCTTCTTTTGCAGTGGTTTTATTATGATACTTAGAATTCATCAATGATGCTCTGACTTCCTTCATAATTGAGCTGACTGTGTGTTTCATTGTTTTACATGTTTTATTCCATTAACTTGAACTCTAAATGCCTTGACTTCCATGCTAGGTAGATTGTGTTGATTTTTCTGAAGATTACCATGACTCCATAATGCTCAATGTATACATGTAATTGTTTAGTTCAACTTTATTGTTCAACCTAAGATTTGGAAAATGTTTATGAATAGTCCTGGTCTTTGGATGGACTGATATATACAAAAGAAAATTAACTTTTCTGGACCTAAGATTCTTACTGTATTTCAATGAGTTTATATCCTATCTTTGAAATGTTTCCCTTTCATAGTTGCAATGCTTATTACTCATAATTCATGGTTAGTCATGCTCTGACTTCCTTTAAGTATTGAACTATGGTCTTATGAGTTTTTTGGGTCCTATCTGTGGATGGTTTTCTTCAATGTTGTAATACTTATTACTCAAAAGTCATGGTTATTCATGCACTGACTTCCTTTAAGTGTTAAGATTTTATGAATCTCTTTTAATACTTTCCTTTTCAATACCTTGATGTATCATTACTCAGAATTAATGTATCACATGCTCTGACTTCCTTTGAACCTTGATTTATTGATATTTTCCTAAATGTGTCACTCTTTCACTAAAGTATATACAAGCCTCGGTTTCTACTTGAAGAGTTATTTTTATCTTTATCCATGTCACTGACTCCATAGCCCAATTGTAGCAAGTCTTCATCTTTCAAACTGTAAACATACAAAATCACAAACCATAGAGTTAGCCATCTATCTATCATTAACGCTTGGGGCCATATAAATTTTGAAATAAACATTGAATATTGTCTTAAATAGTTACACAAGGTTTACCTAATGACTTCCTATGAGGTCAGATTTTGTGAGTGATAATAGAACATATGGTTAATTAATTTATGGATGATACATGATTTGTATGATTATATGTATTCTTATTTCGTACTAGCGCAGTGTGTCGCAAGGGACTTGGTCATTGCCAACAAGGATCCTCAACTTATAAATGACTGTGGAAGTCATTTTTCCAAAACCAAAATGACTGTGGAAGTCACGCACAATCCTTGGTAAAATGTGAATAAGTTAATTATGAAATTCATTTGATTCCTTTGATCTATGAGATTGTGATGTGTGCAGGTCTTGGAAGAAGACCTTACCAATGAACCATCAGATGGGTATGAGCTCACAATCAGTACCTTAAGGTGAAGCGCGGAGTTTCAATGCAAAGTAGATGAGAAGACATGAAAATTAGGGCACGAAGTCCTAAATCCATGAAATATAAAGACACGGAGTCTTGTATATATAATAAAAGGATTAGGGCGCGAGTTCCTAAATCCATGAAATATAAAGACATGGAGTCTTGGATCTATAATGAAATGTTTAGGGCGTGGAGTCCTAAATGTTTAAAGAGATCAAGGTGTTGAATCTTGGATCTTTAGAGTATATCAAGGTGCGAATTCCTCAATCTACTAAGGCACAGAGATGCATGTGATATGGGTGTGGAATCCCTATTCTCCGAAAGAAAAATACCATTAATGGGAAGCTCAGGGATGAATTTTCTTAATAAAATTTCATTCCTAACAATTTTGGAGCGACTTTCTAAAAATAGAAAGTCATGTCTAGCATCTCAAGTATGACTTTCCAAAAATAGTAAATCACCTCCAATCAATGGGTAATCAAGTATACTTGAAGGAAAAACACTTAACTTATCATTGATCAATCCTAATAGTTCAATGTTGACTTAATCCTCAATATTTGTAATATTATTAATATTATTATTATATTTTATGAGACTATTATATTATTATTAAAAGGGAATTATATCTCTTCAATCACTTGACACCTCTCTCCTTGATGATTCTCATGGCTCTATGTAACTCTCTCTCTCTTTTAATAATACATTGCACTCTCTTTTATGCACTCATCAAAGAATGGCATATTCCTCTTACACTCATTAAAGAAATGTCATAAAAAATTCCTCTTACACTCTCTTTAATGCATATGTTACCCTCTCCTTAACTAAGGCATGCATACCTCTCCTTAATGGCATGAGTTACACTCTTCTAAATGGAATACAAAGCATGCATATTACTCTTATTTTATGACAAGAATTTGTTGCTCCTCCTATATATGTGTCTCATGTATTCTCACTTTAGGGAGGTGCATTGTGATACCAGAGTTAGAGAGATTTGAAAAATATTATGAGAGGGAGAGACTTGGAGAGTAGCCAATTTCTTTCAAAATGAATTTGAAATTCCTAAACTAAATTACTAAGTAGCTCTACATGGTGGAACTGACGCTGAGTGGTATTGGGAGGAAGTGAAACTCATCTCCCTCAGCTTGCCTTGAATATCTCTCTACTCCTATATTTTGGTACTGTTTGTGAGATCTTACAGCTCAAGGGTTCCAGGGAGAGAAGTTCTCTCTGGATATGGTTGGGTGGGAAACTAGATGGTCACAATGATTTGGTAAGGATATGCATACTCTCATTGGAGTTGGAGCATATTCCCATCCTTTTGGACTTGTATAAATACACAACCAGGTATGTTCATAAGAATTCTTGAAATTTCAGTTACTATTAGTTTAAAGTGTTGTAAAAATTTCAATATATTGGAACTGATACTTGTGAATGTTTATGAGATATTTACAGAGTTAATCCTAAGCTAAGCAATAATTAATGACAGTTGTAGTTGAGCATGTACATGTAGGAGGTATTAAAACAAGAATGTGTTGTTAAAGTTTTTACGTTCAATTTATAATGAATTTTTGTTCATAGCCATGAGTTGATGAAAATATAATATCATCATAAATTTGGGTTTTATTTCTCCATGTACAGTTATAGTTTAAGTTTGCACACTAAGTGTTTGACAAAATTGATAAATGAGGTAGTAGGAATTTTTGTTGTTGTTGTTTTAAGAAATCGCATCCCTGAGTGTTTCTGTTGCGATTCATCTAAACATCAGGGCGTATCCATACCAAAAGGGCATGTAATATCCAACTTGATTTAAAAAAAAACACTTTTCCAAATCCAAATAGTAAATCTAGGCGATTTTGCAAATTGTTGCTACCCACTGTGTGTGCCTGTTGTCAAGTTTTGGGTGAAGAAATAAGATAATTTAGCCCTTGTTTTAATATTTTGTGATTTGAACAATTAATTTATAAATTTTATAAGCTAAATAGGTTGAGGGATAATCTTATATTCATGTCAAATTGCCTTAAGAGATTATGGCTTCCAACCGTTTGACAAAATGTCTCAATGGTTGTATATTGCTTGTATGCTTGCAAAGAGTTTGTCAAAAGGCCTCAATGGCTATAGATTACATGTTTTCAAAGTGTTAGTCAAAAGGACTCAATAACTGTAGCTTATTGTAGAAATTATAAAAACAATATGTATACCAATGGATTCAATCCGATCATGCAATATTCTAGAGAAAGATATTGAATCCTTCTACAATTAATTTGCAGAAACTAAACACGATCACACAATCACACCAAGTAAGATAAAGAAGAAAATCAATCGCAGAACACAGAGATTTTTCTTGGGGAAATCTTGTTGCTCAAAACCCCTCTACCTCTATTCTATAATGAACCAAGGAATCATGAAACAATACAATGCACTCTTCTCATAAGAGTCTGTTGCACTATCCTGACTGTCTCACACTGATCTTGACAAAATTGGGCTAGTGCTTAGCCAATTCTCAACCTCTGCTCAGCCTGCCCTGCTTACGCAATCCCTAAGAAATTAATCCCTATTAAATAGGATAATTAGCCTTCCTTGACTGCACAATAAATCACGGGCATCTTATGGTGTATATAATTGCGCTTGGGCAATTTGCTATAAATACAATTGATAGATAACTTTCCTTTAACCTTTGTCTCAACCGGGTCTTCATCATAATTGACATGAATGCAACTATTAATAGTAAATCATTAGACACTTGCCAACTCATTGCATGTGAATTAAATGTGATTTAATTCACTTGACCTCTCACTAGTGCAACAATCAGTTACAACTAGTTAGACTGATTTTAACTCACTTAATTGGGTTAACCGATTTCTCATGCATTAAACTAATACACTAACTGCAACTTGGACTTTAAAACAAATATAATCACTCTACATGCCTCACCAACCACCCTCAACTCGAATTTCATCAGCTAACTGAGTCTATCACACTTAGTTAACTATTACAAGTGATTATGAGATAAGATTACAATTTATTGTCCAATTTATTTAAGGGATAAATAAATTTGACACACATTTCTTCTAATTTAATTAAGAAATAATTAAATCAAAAGCCTCACATGGTAGCCATTTCTGGGTGCCATTTTCTGGATGCCAATTTCACTGTTTCTTGTAATAAATTTAACCACTTATAGATTGCATGTTTGCAAAGTGTTTGTCAAAACTTCAATGGATGTAGTTTTTGTGCATATAAGTGGTTAGAGTAGATGTCCTACTTAATGTAGTTTTTTTGTACAAGAAAATTTATGAATAGATTATTTAATGTAGCTTCTTATGTCATGAAGTTTTTAACTTTTATTATATACGCATTCATTAAAAAAAAAAAGTTGTTGTTGGAAAAAAATTTACTGTGACTAATTTTGTTGGATTTTATGCAAGTGAGTATAATAAGTTTCATATAAGTTGCATGTATACAGGGGTGCAATCTTATGTTTTAATGGCTGCAGAAAACAACTAGTGTGCTCAATTTTGGAAAGTCCATTGTTTTATTTGGCATTTTCAGAAGAATAATATGCTTATGAATTGGTAATAGGAGGTGCTCTTACTGCAACATTCATTATACAATTTTTATGATTGAATCATTGCCATAATAATTAGGATTGAGAAATTTTTAATTGATAAGTTTGAAAATGTTGTTGGGTCAATATATTTTGTGTTTCCATTTCATAAACATATCATATTTATTAGATTTACTGATGAAGATAGACATATTGTTCCCTCAGTTACCTTGTTATAGGTAGGTTAATATTCATACACTTATATGTGATTTTTGTAATATAAGCATGATACTTTTGTGGTTATGATATCAAGAGTCAATAAGTGTAGCTTATTTAACACAATTTAGGAAATTATACAGGTTGATCTAACTTAATGTTCACACATGACATTATGGTGGAATTTATTCCCAATCTTACTTAGAGCTCATGTAAAAGCATGAAAAAAAGAACATGGTATTATCTTTTAAACTTGAGAGGAAATGTGTTTTGGAATTAGTTTTAAGGAAAGTTATCATTGACTTCTTATGTGATATTCTTATATTGAATTAGATGAAGGAACATGATTACATGATAACCAAGTTAGTAATGTTATAAAAAAAAGGGTATTAGTGATTAATGTGACCTCTACTTCTCTATATTATTGATGGTTGGTAAGGTGAGACCTTACATATGGTATCACAGCTAGTTACAACACTAGGACCTAATGGTCCAACATGCTTACTTGTATGTTAATGATGCATGAATGTTTATTTTTCATGCACATTGAGTTTTTTTATATATTGACTTGGAAGAATATTGGTTGTATAGAGTATATTCTTATTATTATGTCATTTAGCAACTCATGAAGGAAAAATAATTCTTTCTTATATTCCTTTTATACTTTTGTTAAGACAAGTTATTAGCAATATGTTAAAATGCTTAAAGACATGCTAGGAAATGATGTGCTTGAGAATGTTGGGGTTAAACCCAAGCATGTGAATAGCTTGATTGTCAATCCATGACGAAGATAGGTGGACTGCATACATGCATGGTTTCATATATGTTTAATGCATCATTATCAATGTGATATGGGCTTAGTAGCTATCTTTACTAACTAAAATTGTGTCTACCAAGAAAAATATTGGCTTAATCTGGACTATAGTATGATGACTTTGGTGTGTATGCTTTGGGAATGTGTAACAAGTGTAAGGTTGAGATTCAATTAACATGATGATTGAGTTCATCATGTTAATTTTGACTCTTTTTGTGCCTACACTAATGGAAACTTAACAAAATCTACCTTGAAGGATGTCACTTTTAATTGTGAATGTAAATTCAAGAGTAATGTATGTGCATTAATTAGATGTGTTAAAATATGATTTGGGAATACACTCTTAATGAATAAGAATGGAATTCCTCTTATTTATTTGACATGATTTTGTGTAGTTTGGGTTGACATTATGCATCAAATAACTTGAAATGACTCAAATACTAAGTTGAGATATGACCTTCCTAATAAACAAGAGGCTTAAATGACTGGTGCATGAAGGGTTGTGGAAGCCATTTTAAGGAACATTTGAAGGTTATATTTTACTTAGTCTAATGTATGGGTGTGGAATCCATAATAGCATATATTTACGAGAAAATTTATGGGTGTGGAATCCATACTAACATATATCTATGAGCTAATGTATGTGTGTAATCCATACTAGCATATACCTAGGAGAAAATGAATGGGTGTGGAATCTATACTAGCATATATCTATGAGCTAAGTAATGAGTTAAGGTATGGGTGGGGAATCCATACTAAAATATATTTATGAGCTAAGTAATTCTTTTGATTAATATTTTGATGGAATCTCATAGACATGATTAAGGTGGAGTGATTATGTGTAATAAAATTTAAATGGATATAGATTCGTAACATGAATTTGCTTGATATTTAAATCCATTATTTTATTTTTATTACAAATGAAGATAATAATATTGGTATATTTAACACGATTAGGTGGTTTAGAATGTTTGGAATAATTGATTTTGATATATGGAGTAAGTGTGAATGAAGTGTCTATCCTCTAGTATTGTAATCCTTTTGTATTTTTTGGATTTAGGTAGAAGTAAAATTATTTTCAAATGCTTGAAATGTAGAAAAATATCACTATGATAAGTTGATGAAATATATTTTCTATTGGATTAAGACAAATTAGGTCTAGGAAAGCCATAATAGTCTCTTTAATTAATTATTTTGTCAGTTGAATATTGGTTGAATTCTATTTAACCAAATCAATTAGAGAAATTATGAGGGTTGAACTCATGTATTGCTCTAAACTATTGTTAGTTAGGCAATCAAGTCAAAATTCATATTGTTTATAAATTGTTAAGAGAATGGCAATTTTAGAAGGTAAACATTTTATGTGGTGATAACTTTGCTTTATTTGAACTTAAAGAAAAATGTATGTGACTAATGAAAAACTTAGTTGAGTTCTTGTTTTACAAGAATATGTGCTTATGACATTTTTTGAGAGATAAATTGAAGGAGAGTAAGATCGCATTTTGATGAATTGGAAATCTTGCATGATTTAGAAGCCTAATATGATTGTATTGTATTTGGAACGGGAGAGATTGTTGGATTTAGGAATTTTGTGTTGGGATGTATAGTTGTATGAGTATTTATTAGTCCTACAAAATGTTGTAATAAATTTGAGAGGGTGGTAATTCTCAAGGGTTTAACTTTAGCAAATAAATGCCCTTGTGATAGTCCAAATATATTTATATTCAACAAGATTCATCACGTTTTGAGAAATGTATGGTTTTCATAGCTTTTTGTTGCGTACATATTAATAGTAAGGAATGAGACATGAAACCAAATGAATTAATTAACTACTGAATAGAAATCATGAGTGATTTCATAGTTTGAAAACAAATTGACTTATAGTTATCAAGGTAGATTCAATAATATAGATACTGTATTTGCATAATTGTGAGAGTTGTTCTTGATTCCAAGCTGCTTTCAAAACAATATCATTAATTTTCTTTAGCCATTCATAACTGATTCTCAACTTAGATAAATTAATAATAATTAAGATTATGGAAACTTAAAGGAATGGTATATAGTACATAAGTGGGTCAATGAGGACTATATTAAACCTTAGCTTGTTGGTTTATTAAAAAAAAAAGTGCCTTGAAACTCAAATTGTGATTTTTCGTAAATATTAAACCTTTAGTAAAAACTAAAGGTAGATCTTAAAGATTTTGATTGCAAGGATGTCTTATGGAATGAAAAGGGGAAACTTGGATTAAGAATACATAAATCAAGTGGGATGTAAGAGTGGGTTCTATATATGACATCATGTTTTGTTGCATAATTTCACTCACAATTGTGTGTGGTTTTATGCTTATTATATGCAAATTTGATTTTGATATGGGATGGACCATCATTGTTGTTTATACAAACAATGTGTGATCTATTTATAGCTTTGGCAAACTCAAAATACAATAGAATCAAGAAGATGATACATGAGGGATTCATACAGACTATGAGAAAGAAAAACATGTAGAATATCAAATTATTATAGTTAACTTAAGTAGATCTCATATCAAGTACATAAAATAGTATTTTGATATGGTACTATCACTACAAGAAAAAAGGACATTGGTAAGATCATGCTTGTGATGGACCTTTAAGGTCTGTCACCAATGTAAAATATGGTGACAGTCCTTAAAAAAACGTCACTGTAAGTGTATATAGTGATTGTCCTTTAAGGTTCGTCACCAAAGCCATTTTCAATGACACTTTTGGTGAGGGTCGTTAAAGGCCCATCACTAATTCTCTCTTTAGTGACACTTCTAGTGATGAACTTTTAATGACCCTCACCAATGCTCTTTTTGTTACTTTTGGTGACGGTAAAAAAAGTTCGTCACCATTGATCATTCCAATGATTTTTTGATGATACTATATGTCTCTTAATATTATTTTTTTCAAAAAATAACAATTGAAGGCCATTATTGTGGAGTATTTTTTATGATATTTCTAAAGCCACAGTGATTATAATCAGTCAATTTTTTAACTGATTATAACTAATTTTGGAAAAAAAAAGAAAAAAGCCTACTCTAAAGAATCTACAAAATTGTAAAATAGAAAATTTGATTTAGACTCGGGAAGCATATGAATGTAAAATTTGTGAAATTGATAGAGATTTAATGTTGTGGATTGGACAATTAAAATAAAACATAGAAAGAAAAATAAAGTTATTGACTTGACTTGGGACAAAATATAAGGGAACCGTAAATGGTAAACATTCAGTGCTGTAAATGTGGAAAGTTACAAAATAGTGAAAGAGTGATGGGTCTGGGAAATAAAAGATACTGGAAACAATGAGAATAATGAAGAATAAAATGTCATTTGAGTTGGAAAATTGTAACACAATGAGAATATTAAGAGAGCGAAAACGGCGGTGTCTGGACTTGATCAGTTGGGGCAATCTGGTGCCGTAAATCTCCGAATTTTTTTCAAAAAGTTATTGGAATTTTGTGCTATTCAGGGAAAAGGGGTGTATTTTTTTTCAAAAATTTATTGGAATTTTGTGTTGTTTAGGAAGGTGGATTGTGATAAAATAATATATACAATTACCACCTTCCTTATTTTTTGACCTTCTATAATTCAATCCATTTCTTAATGTAAGTCCATGAAAAACACTGGCCATATTTCCAAAAGTTACTTGGAATTTTTACTAGCCGTAAATCTCGGGAAATATTTCCAAAAGTTAATTGGGATTTTCACTGGCCGTAAATCTCGGGAAATCTTTCCAAAAGTTAATTGGAATTTTTTGCAGTTCATGTATAAAAAAAGCTTTCAAAAGTTAATTGGAATTTTCACTGGCCGTAAATCTCGGGAAATATTTCCAAAAGTGAATTGGAATTTTTTGGAATTTTTTTGGAATAAAACGTCATTTGAAGAATATTAAGAGAGCGAAAACGGTGGTGTCTGGACTTGATCAGTTGGGGCAACCTGGTGCCGTAAATCCCTGAAGTATTTTCTAAAAGTTAATGGAATTTTGTGTTATTTCAGGAAAAAAGTGTGTATTGTGATAAAATAGTCTATAAAATTACCCAAATTTTTTTTTTTTTAATCATCTATAATTCAATCTTTTTCTTATTGTGAGTCCATGAAAAAAACTATTCCATTTCCGGAAATATTTCCAAAAGTTAATTGGAATTTTCACTGGCCGTAGATCTCGGGAAAGAAAACACTGTTTGGGAAATATTTCCAAAAGTTAATTGGAGTTTTCACTGGTCGTAAATATCCGGAAATCTTTCCAAAAGTTAACAGGAATATTTTGGGGTTCGTGCATAAAAAAACATGGCCTATTAAAGAAAGGCCGAAGTATGGAATTTGGTATCATGAATGTGATTCAATATAGGGATGGGGTTCGAGTATGGCCACTAACATACCTATTCCTTGTTCGGTTTCTGTATCTAGATGGTTGGGTTTTTTTTGTACAAGATTATGTTTTTTTCCCTTCATCTGCGGTATTCGTCTGCAAACGAGTGTGAACTATCTTTAGCGGGAGTAGCTCATATGTTGCTATCTTTTCGGGGCGAAGATGTTTTCGTATTCGGCCGAATGTGGATCTTTTATGTTGACTGTACATAGTTGATGTCTTCGTCCATATATGATGATTTTTGTTCCTTCGGATTTCGCTGACTTTTGTTAATAGGTATCTGTATCGCTTGATTGCGGATCAGGTTTGGAATATGGTGAACCGATATCTCCTGGAATATATGTTTCCCCACTTTGGGGATAAATTGGCAATTGTTGCTTATATTTCTGTCTAGAATTAGGCTGTCCATTGATGCTATGTACTGGTCTCTAAGTGGCATTATCACATGTATGTTTTCGGTTTAATGATGCCATATGGTTGATATTATTGTGAATGAGTCTACCCTTCGGTTCTCTCATCTCGCAACCATATCTCAATGTCTTGAATATGTACTGCTTATTCCTTATTAATAGACAATGGTTTTTTTCTTTTGAAAAAAAAAAAAAGCCATAAATCTCGGAAAATGTTTCCAGAAGTTAATTGGAATTTTGTGCCCTTCTTATATAATTCATTTCTAGAGAAAAACCCACCTCTCCATCTCCCTTTACAGAGAATGACGTTGATTTTCATTATCGGAATTTTCTGTTGTCGAAAAACTTTTGCAACCAGAAACCGGTGTTGCAGTGTCATTGTCTACGCACCGTCTAGTGGAGAGCTTGAAGCATGGAATTCAATTCAAGGTACACGACCACAGTGACTGGCAAATGGCAGCCTGTGCAATGGAATAAATGCACAGCGAAATGTTTAGTACATTGTAATTAAGCTGTTGGTTCAGGGCGATACATATTTTTTTTTCGGTTCTAGGAAATTAAAAATTAAATGTGGTGGGGTAGTATATGCTTATCATTAGATTTAAATTAATTTAAATTTAAGGGTGGGCATATACTATCTTACCGCATTTAATTTCCTATAGCCCTTACTGCTCTCACAAACAGTGCCACACAATTGATGCTAACATACAGCCATAACTGTCCTTGATGTCTATGAAAGCATCACATTCCAAAATGAAATGCTTTTCTGATTCCACTTCCCCAAAAGTGCAAAATGTACATACCCTTTCTTCGCAAGTTTCTTTAGGTGGAAGTGCTTTTCTGATTCCACTGCCCCAGAAGCGCAAAATGTACACACCCTTTCTTCCCAAGTTTCTTTAGGTCATGTGAGTTAGTTCTTAATTGAGTAATAAGAATTGTTGCTCTCCACTAAATGCTAGCTCCAATGTACTCTTTTTGTTGGAGGTCACAAGTGGGGTTGAATTCATGAACACAGTACTTCTTTCTACCAAACTCTTTTCCCCATATAGCCTTAGTGAACTTCTCCAACACAAAATTCTTTAACTCCTTGCTATTTGTGGGACATGCATTAAAATAAATATTCCATTTTTCATCCATTAGTTGTTTTGTCTCATCCATGATTTTTTTCTTTCACTCATGCCTTCACTTCCATTTACTCAATTCTTTTTAGACGCCTTATGAGACACATCATAGCAATTGCTTCTATGGGAGTTGCTCTTGTTTCATTGAGCATTATCTCATAATGAACGGAACTTTTTATTTTGAACCAATTCATAGCAAATTGTTCACTAGAATTTTTCAAGAAAATCACATTAGAATTTAGAGAACTAAGAAGTGTAGTTCATCATCATCACAAAATTTGATGAATGAGCAGATCCACATCAATTCATATATATATATATACTTGAGAAATTCATATATATATATACTTGAGAAAGTGCATCAGTCAAGAACAAAAAATAATAATAAAAACCCTATTAATTATTAAAAACAACTAGAACCTAAAATACAACTAGAACCTAAAATAAGAATTAAATAAATAAAAAACAAATAAAAACAAATAACTAACTAACTAAAAATAAACCAAAATTAAAACTAAATAAATACAAATAATAAGAAATTAACAAAAACGAAAGGGTGATAATCAAAATAAAACACAGATAACCTTATTTAAAGCCTCAAAGATACCTTAATGTTAATAAAAGTAATAATAAAATATATACAATAATAGATTTTAAAATGAAAAACTACCAATTTATTTTCTTTATAAAAAAATTAAATAAATAAAAATAAATCATCAACCAACAAAACTAAAATAAACAATAAATGAAATGAATAAAAATAAATAAAATTAAAGGAAAATGAACATCACCCAATTAAATAAAATAAATAAGAAAATAAATAAAAATAAAATAAAGAAAAACAAAAACCAAGGGAGAGAGAGACCCCAAACCAAGGGAGGAGACAAAGGGGCAGAACGATACTAGGAGCAATGAGATGGGATCCAACAATGGCTAATTTTCCAACCATCATCCATATTCAGGGTATGAGACCTTTTTTCAATTTCAATGGCCTCTTTAAACTTGCGGTGATGGAAATGCTCCACCTTAGCAATGACCCTCGATTCTTCCAAACAAATGTGGTGCTTAGGCCTTTCTGCATGTTTAGCAAGCGTTGAGGACTGAGTCCTACAATGCATGATATTGGTAGCATGCTCCTGAATTCTCTGATTAATAGAGCGAATAATTTATCCTATGTAGGGGATCCCACATGAAAATGGGATCAAGTAGACACTTTTCATGCTTTTTGGATCCAATGGGTCTTTAACTGACCGGAGGGAACCACGAATGGTGTTTAGAGGTCTAAATGAAGAAGAGATCCTATGTTTCCTTAAAATCCGAGTGATTCTATTAGTAGTACTGAGGATCAATGGAAGTTGAACACTACCAACAAGATCCTTTGGATCTTTATTAGGTTTCGTACCTTTACTTGCATTTAAGAAAGTGTTGAGAGGCTGGAATGTATCGCCAACATTTGGGGATCTCCTCAGTGCAGAATACCAATTAGACTATACACTATTTGGTTTAGGGATCCCATCCGGTATGTAGGCCTGATTGCCATCGGATTGGTGGAGATAGGTTTCGGACAAGGAGGGAAACTATTGAGTGGAGAACACACAGAATTTGAATAAACACATGTCGGTGATTGAAAAATTCCCTGTAAAACATGACACCATAAATAGAAAACGGATTTCAAAGCATGAAACTTAAGAAAATCATTGTCAGCAAAACCTTTACTAAGAGCACACTTATGACAATATTCACTTAACAAACGAGAAATAGTTCGTGATGGCTAATTATTTCATCCATAACATGTGCATAATCCAACAATGATTTAAAACAGATATAAAAAAGCAATCCATTGGCATAAATTAAAGTTAGTGCAACATATACCATCTGCATGTTGCAAGGAAACTCATAACATAAGGAAATACATGAGTAGAAAGTGAACCACAACTTGAAGTCACATTAATCATTTGGTTGAAGAGGCAATATTCACAGCATCACCACACATCACCACACAGGAGACTTCCATTGGATCCAATAGTGAGATCCATTATCACTTCTTGTATTCATTAAAACACATACATTCTCAAAAGGAAACAATATATCTCACTCCAAAGTCCAAAAACCAAAAGCCCTTTCAAAATGACTTGAGGGTGTACATATAAGATGGGGGGTGACTCTTAGGTTTCCCGTGACCTTTTTCCTCTCAATGACTCTTGGTCTTCTTTGCGACCAAGAGTTGCTTGTGCATTTTGAGCCCCCCCATGTTTCTTTATAATCCTAATTCTATTTTCCTATTCTACCATGGTGTGCAACAAAATGAAATGATATTTCAAATACAATGACCCTATGCTAGTGATCTGGTGATCGAAAAGTTTGGGGTATAGGTATGCTAATGATCTCTGATATATGTCTACCATGCTTTGTAATCAGTAGTTATTGGAGCTAGTTGAGGAATTTCCTCCCCATGTCTATGTAGGCATCTAGAGCATCAAGAATTAACGTGCCCTTCTTGGCGTTGATTAGATTTTACAAGGTAGCTAGTTTAGTGTATATCCTGACTGGTTCTACTATATACTGTGTGATATTCTCTTTGTTCACCTGCAAGTCACTTAAGTTGGAGACTTGCCAGATTGCGTCAAGAAATGCGTGAATCTCCCGCAAAACCTCTTCTCGGCCTTTTTCTGCTCCTAATGTCCCGATGGTGGGTGTGTGGTGAAATTTGGTCATTGAATCTAACCCACTGAGGAGATGGTTGTAAGTGGATAGAACCTTGTCCACATCCTTGGCTAACTTGTCCCGAGATTGGATCCTCATGCGCAACTGCACTTTTTCATTATGAGTGGTGATCCAATCCTTCTTTGATAGGGTGTTTGGAGCTTCAGGATACTTGTCATTCCACTCAAGGATGCTATCTAATGTTGTGGAGGCCACCTTCAACCTAGATGACTTGTCCATTGTATCTGATTGTATAGCCAACATAAGAATGACGGAATGACGTAGCGTCATCATCTCCTCATAAACCAGTTGCATGGCTCCCCCTAGAGTTTCGGTCTCGCTCTTGATTGTATATTGCAGTTCGCTTACATTGGCATGAGTTCGTCGTAGCACTTTATTATCCTCCTACAGAGCTTTCTCTTCTTCCTCTGCCTTAGTGGCCCTTTGTTTAGCTGTGTGGAGCCTGTTCTATATTTTTTCAATCTTCTTGTTCATCGTTCCTACGTTTGTTTTAGTTACGGCTACGAAAGCGGTTCATGCTAAAGCAATCATCTCAAGATTCAATGTAGTATCTAGGACTATTTCATTTTCTGTAGATACAGAAAAAGTTTCAACCGAGTTCCTAGCGAAGTATTTTCTCCTCTCTTGCTTGATTTTATCCCTGAATTGATCGAAGGTGAGCCGAGTTAGGTCCAACACTTCATCCTCTGACTCATCTGGGAGGCCTAGCTCTAAGAGGGGTAGGTGACCTCAAGTAATGGGCGTGGAAGGGGGAATGACTAGTGAGGGCAATTCTACTCATTCATCGAGATGTTGTTGCTGTCTTCTGGTCTTCTTGGCCCCCCTGTTTATTTCTCCTTGCTCTCTTTTGTCCTCCTCCTCTTTCCTCTTCTTCTCGGCCTCTTGCTTTTGCTTTTCGTTCTCCACTTGTCTCTGATGTTCTTCTTATGCAACCTGATCTTGTCTCTTCTTTTATTCATCTTCTTTCCTTCTCTACTCTTCGACTCTTTTCTTCTCTTCTTCTCTTTTCTTCTTTCATGCCTCCTCTTCTTATTTTATTTTCAATTCCTCTGCTTGTTTTCTCAGATGTTCCTCCTCTTGCTTCTTTTTCCGCAGCTCCTCTTCTTGTTGCTTCTAGTTTCCTTCTCCTTCTTTCCCTTTTTTATGTTGTTGACCTAGGGTTCCTTGCGATCCTTTGAGCTTTTCCTCCCTCTTCCTCTTAAGTTCCTGGTTTTTCCTTTCCAAGGAGATGTTCCTTTGTTCTAAAGTTTCATTGCCTCCTTCCCATTCTTGACTAGTCAGAGAGTCCTTGGTTGTTGTGTTCTTTGGTTTCTTTTGCTTAGAAGAGGATCCTCTTGTCTGCGTCTTCCTTTCCATAGATGTTGACATTTCCTGCAAGCTCACATTATCTTGGGAGTGTCCCTCTTTCTCCTCCTCTTATTTCAGCTGATCATTTGGGCCAAGCTTTCTATCTGCATTATACCAATTCCTAAATTCGTCCTCGTGAGATGCCTTTGTATTCTGATAAGACTAGTTGAATTTGGCCTTCTTACAGTGGGACAGTACTATTCTCTCGAGGTCATAGGATCGAAAGTGCAGCAGTATGAACCGGAACCCTTTGATCTATTTGACTTTCACCTACACTTCCTTGAAGTTATCTACAATGTAAGCTCTGATGGTAAGATGAAAAGTAGGTCAGGTATTCTTCTTTCCTTTGCTCAGCATCTTTGAAAACCCACTAGTCATTTGATAGCAAACTTCCTATAACAACAGTCGATTAGTGAGGAACTTTGTCAGAGTGTGAGGTGGTTTAAAAGAACCAAAGACCCTAATATACGTGCCTTATCAGGTCAGGAACCAGTGTGCCACCTTGGTTATTGTCTCCATGGCCCTCTTTGACATGCAAGGAGGATATTCCCCATGCAGTAGTCGGTACAGTGAGGTGATAAAGGTATATGATATGGTTTCAAGATCCTGTTTGTACTTTGAATCTCAAAATATTTATAAATACTTTTGTATAGGCCCTCCTATCTTTGCCTTCCAGTTATGGGGCCAACGATCAAAGTGTCACCTAGAACAGACTGCATCCAATAAGTATGAGGCCACGTAGAATTCAAACAGTTGGCCTTCTTCTGGGTCTTCTGTCGCGACTATATTCGTCCTTAATGCTGATAATAAAAGGTTGGCCTAGTTGAAGAACATACCCTTGGTGGCAACCATATGCATTATAGGGACCCACGTCCCATGGAAGGTGTTGATGTGTTCCCTACTGTACAATTGGCACATTATAGTTGCTATGAATTGATATACCTTACAAAGCCCCTTTGTTTTATACTCTTGGTCTTTCTTTCCCTGCAACTTAGAGGAGTCTTGTGTTGAGAATGCAACAAGATGATGGAGCTTAGTGAAAAGAAGTCGCCTTCACTAAGTGGGCCTGCAGTGTATTTTTGGCGCAAAGTCTATTTTTAGACTATGTCTATTTTTAGACATATGGATCATGGTCTATGAGTTGCAGGATGCTATTTGTGGATGGTTGGTCAAGTTGGTAAAAATAGATGGACCTCTATTTTTAGACATACTGGGCAGAGTCTATTTTTAGACTGCCAGTCTAAAAATAGATCAGTCAAATATTATTAGCTCTTAATAATATTTGGACTATAAACATTATCTTATCCTCTTGCAACACTTCAGTTCGAGCTACGGATGTGGCACATGCAACTGACAAAAGGAATTACGCTATTCCTAGGGTTTAGTTGAGCTGTTGCATGGTTGACTTCAGTTAGAACTCATGTGGCAGAGTTTGGTGGAGTTGATGAGACAGTTGATGGAGTTGTGTTCGGTTTAACTTAGTTGAACTAGTTGTATTTAGTCTAACTGATAAATACACTAGTGATGAGTGGTGTGAATTAATTATTAATTAATTAATTAATTATTAACTCATAAATCAACTAAAGAATACATCAGTTAACTGCAGTGCATGGACAGTTCAGTGGAGACCAGTGTTAGAGGTGGGTGAAAGGGTGAGTCTACTATCAGTTGTGACTATACTGGTGCATGAGTTTGCACCACACATTGATTGATATTGCCAATGAGGATTGCGCAGTACAAGCCAGTGGGATTCAAACTTGGATCTCATCATTATTCATCTTGGATTGCGCAGTAGAGGCAGGCTAACAGGTGGAGGAGATTTGAACTTGTGACTTGTTCATATCTGAGCTTGTGTAGTGTGTAGCATGTGAGATAGTGATGAGAGCTTGTGAGGAGCTTTGTGCTATGTATTGTTACATGTTCTCTATCATTATAATATACAGATAGTTGGGGGTTTTCAGCTGTAAGCTTTCCCCATTACATACTGTGTTATATGTGTGCTTGATTATGTTTTAATGTGCGCATGCGACTGCTTCTAATTCCGCAAATTGATGATCAATGGTAGAAGAGGTTATGCATTATGCATGAAGCTCAAATAGTGTGTAATTAGGATAATCTCGGTGAATAAGTGATCTATTATTCAAATTTCTACATCTTGCCACCAATCCTTGATTGTATCCTGAGTTGGGATCTTGTGTGTTTCGAACCATCGGGTGTTCAAATAATCCTCCTTTTCTGGTTGCCCGTAGTATTTTGTGGAGTCTTTAGAATGGATAACGATGAATGGCTTCCCTAAATGTTCTCTTATAAAACATGTTGTAGAGTCAGTGTTGTGTAGGATCTAGTCAATTACTTCTACGCATGGGAAGATAGGTGGGTGCACTATGACATGGTGTAGCTTGGACCTCAAACACATTTTTCCTACGTTTCAAGCTTGTGTAAAAATGAAACCACTCTCAAGCATAATTTTTACTTTGTTTCAAGCTTGTGTAAAAATGAAACAAACCACTCTCAAGCATAGTTTTCCTCTGTTTCAAGCTTATGTAAAAATGAAACCACTCTCAAGCATAGTTTCCTTTGTTTCAAGCTTGTGTAAAAATGAAACCTATTTTGAGTCCATTTCGGTTAATATTTTCAAGAATCATTAAACTCATGAAAATCCCGAGATTATTTTTCTATTTTTCATTCTCGTTAAACATATGAAAATGTTGAGTTCTTTCCATATTTTCCTGCTCGTAAACTAAATTGAAATTTGGCCATATGAGTACACTTTTGATCACTTTTTAGAACTCGTTAAAACTTACGAAAAAGCGAAACCCTGGAGTTCTCTTTTAATCCCTTTTCAGACTCTCTAAATATGAAATTATTTCCGAGTACTTGACTATTCGAACCCGTTAAAGGAAATGAACAGTGGTCCCTTAAGTATAAGTTTACCCCTTTTCCGGACTGAAATGGACTTTTTACGAAAAAGGTATACGTTGACTAATCATGGTCAATAGAGTTCTCTCATGCATTATTTTATCCTTTTTCAGGCTTGAGAGACTAAATTTACGAAAAGTACAACCATGGAGTTTACTTATGTTTTTCTTCTGACTCCCTAAAATTGAAAAATGCCGAGTTTCTCCTATACTGGACTCGTTAAAATTTAATAGTAAAGGCCCTGTTAATTACAAACAGGAACAAACCACTCCTTCTTAGGGTTCGATTTTAATACTAAGTTGGACTCATCCGAAGGATGAGCTTACACAACAAACAAATGTTATCCTCCTCAAGCTTGTCAAAAATAAAGAGGTACTTTCCAGAAATGGTCGGGGGAAAAGAGAGAAAATGAATCCAGTTGTCATACTTTGTTTCGAAAAAGTAGTATACCACTCTTGAACATGACACTTTTGTCACACTCATACTTGGGTTGGGAAAATCTTTTCTCTAATATTTAATCAAATCACATTGAAAGTCTTCAGCCGGTTTCTGGGTATTATCTTTAGGTCAATTGTTACCAAACCATCTGCAGTGTCGTTATGTGTTCAAGAGACAGTTCAAACAAACCATTCATTGCAAACATTTTTCTCCATTCACGTTGACCATCCCTGAGTTAGTCCTTGCTAATTTTTCTTCAAAACTTGACCTAATGGTTTTGTGTCGTGGGCTTTCCTACGACGGGTCACTTTCTATCGACGACAACACATTATCTAGAAAGTTGACCTAGAATCCCATCAGTACCTTGGGATCTGCATGCCCTAATGGCAGGTTTCTCGCCTTCGATGATAGGTTGCATCATTGACCTTCGATCGAATGATTCCATGAAGTGTTCGACTGCAAATCATTCATTCACACTTCGTGGATTGTACTGAGTACTTTGAGAGCCATTGTCATTATTGGTGGTTTCTCTCACACTTGTTAACAGTTCACATCATTGATTAGTAATCAAGTGGTTTCTACCATGTTCGACTTCGACATAATCAATCGCATGGATAGAATCGTACTAGTTCGGGAAGTGGAAATCAAGACCCTGGATCTCGTTTCCACCATCCAGGCTGCGAGGAGTTTTATTATTCATGATACAGTAGACTACTTATGACAGATGGTTGTGTCCATACTGTGTCTACTATTGATGTAATTCTAAAATCATTTCTATCTCAGAACATGTAGTTAGTTTTGATCTGAGTATGGGAATGCCTACCTCAGCGATGATATACATATATATGTTTGCATTGAATGTTTTTATAGGTTTCGACCGGTGTGTCCGCAACCTAATCCTCGGAATGATAAAGCACTTCACTCTTCAGAACTACTTCAGACTTCGCACTTTAGGGGGCAATCTGTTACACTAAAATTTGTCACCATGACATTTAGCTATCTATATGGGTTCACCTTTACCTATATTTTTCTCCCTTAGAATTTTACAAACATAAAGTTCCTAAATCAAGTCTTGAAATGGGAGAAAAGCTCATAAAAACCCTAAAAAGCCTAACTCCGCACTTTTCCTAGTTCTTACCTGCGATACCATGTTTTCTTGCTCTATAAACTACGACACATCCTGCACGTTCTGCTTATTAAAACTGCGGACCCCTGTAAAAGGTAAAATGAAAGAAAAAGTAAGTTCTAGAAGCCCAGCTGGTCGAATATTATCCCAGCTGGAGAATTCTAGAAGTGTTATCAGGTTGAGCTTCGCCCCTTCATTCATGAACCTTTATCCCTTCATTAATGGAGATTATTCCTTGCTATTTGGAGCTAAAATCCATTTATGAGAGGACTTTATCCCTTTCTTTATGGAACTGAAACCTCCTTCATTCTCCTATAAATTGAACTTAGATTTTAGTTTCAAGGGTAGATTGGCTTACTTCTGAGCTTGTAGAAGATAATTGCTGAAGAAATTATACTCTCCACATTTGGCATCATTGGCATGAGAGAGATTACATACTCATAGCCATAGTTTTATGTTGATTCAGAGAGTTGGAGTCATGTCAAACTGAGGAAAATGGCTGTTCGGGACCCTAGAAGAACCTGTACAAACATCAAGGTGTCAAGGTTGTAAGGTTTCTTATTTTTATTCAAATTTAATACAAATGGATTCTATTTTCTCATTGAGTTGTTCATCTATATTTTGAATAATTTAATTCTTGGATTCCTTGATCACTAAGATAGATTATTACTTCTGAATTATCATATCTTGCAGATGCTTTTGACCTTGTTTGCTTGTCTTTGATTGCAGATCTTACATGCTGGATTGATACCTTCTGGAATGAATGGATTGAAGACCAAGCATGGGACTTCAGGTAGGAGCATCTCTCCATAATTAATTAGTAATTCTTAAGCAAAATAGTCTAGAGAAAATGGTCTACATATGTCTGTTTGTTTCTAGATATCCTTAGGATACTAGGGAGATCGTCCTTGTCCGCAAGGAGGATTTTATCCACATTACAGTAATAAATACCCTCCCCAAGGCGAGAGACCAATTCTTCAGAAAAAAAAATAAAAAGCAGGAAAGAAAAACACAAAGTACTTACATTCAAGACTTGAGGCTGGGCAATAAATTCCCTCCCCAAGACAAGAGATCGACCTTGAGATCTGTTGCAGATCCTGTTCTTGCACCTGTTAGCCTTCCCTGGCAACGACACCAAAATGTTGGTGTCTGAATATGAACAAAATTCAATCATTTTCTCCACATAAATGATCAACCCGAGGGTGTTAGTTATTTCAAGACTAACGGAAAATTATATGAAGATACAAGTTCATGATCCACTGTAGATCACAGGTTTAACTCATAACACACAAACCATTGTAACAACATTCAAATAACTACAGAAATTAAAGAACATTCACAACAATTGCATATAAACTGTAACAACAATAAGGAATCATACAAAAATGAAAACACTGTGCGAAAAAGGAAAACGTAGCACCTGATCAGAAGAGTGGGCCCAAGTCTCTGATTAGGGTTGCGGTAAACTCATAGATCAGAGGAGAAACAACAAGATGTTGTGTATTTAATTAATAAAAGAGATGTATTACAATATATTTATGTCAAAGGGCTTAATCCCAATTCATAGCCTACAGGCTTCTTTATACAATTACCCTGAAACCCTCGATTCCTCTCAGCAACTCCATTGTTACAAAAACACATCTTGTTGCAATAGCAACTAGTTTCCTTAGCAAGAAACCATAAAAAGGCTTGAAATGGCGCTGATACAAAAAATTCTGTTACACTGTAACAACAGTCAAGGGAAATGCTGGAGATGATAGCTGCTTCCTCAACTTGCGACCGTAATGCTCCTGTATTAGCCAAATTTGGAGAAATATTGGATTAATATGTGAAAAGGTAAAACCTCCATGACAAATACTTCATTAATCAAATATCCCATGAAATATAGGGAAAAGGGTTTTACCTCATGAGTTTAGGAGTAATAAGGGTAGAAAGAGATAGAAAAATAGGGTGAAATGAGTAAGGAAAGTATACAAATCCGGTACCCAACACCTATATGCAAAGGTTCCCCAAGGGCATGTAAAAGTTGTTTTATCCTGATCTTTCGGGGCTATCTGGATTTAATTATATCCGTTGAATCCCTCTAGGAAGGAAAAGAAATTATTCCCAGCCAAGGGGTCCAGGACTTGGTCAATAAATGGCAAAGGAAAATGGTCTTTTTATGTTGCCTTATTTAATTCCCTGTAATCTAAACAAATCTGCCATTTACCATTCTTTTTGGGAACAATAACTAGCGGGGATACCCATTGGCTATCTGAGATGGGGTAAATGAATCCTACATCTAACAATTTTTTTAATTCTTCTTTGAAAATGTTTTTGGGAGCAAGATTCATCCTCCGTTGAGGCTGTCTTACAAGGCAGAAATATTCCTTAATATAAATGTGATGAGTGCATAGGTTGGCAGGGATACCCTTCATGTCGGTATAATCCTAGGAAAAAGCTTCCTAATGATCTTGAAGGACTTTCAAGAGCTGTTTTGTCTGATATTTGGACAGGTTTGGGTTGATATTGAGTGTTTTCCCTGCTTCAATCTTGATTGGAGTGTTATTGTGGGATGAGGTTACAGGAATATCCTCAATGTCATCTTTTGGTTCACTGTTTTCCTGTGTCTCATAACTCATAGCAGATTCTAGAATATGTCGAGTTGGGTCAGAAACAGAACTCGAATCATTAATGAAAGCGTTAATGACATCATCTTCAGTTTCTATTTTAAATTGAAAGGCTTGCCCAATAGTGAGAATTTGTCTAACATCTTCGTTTTTCAGGTTCAGGCTCTTCCACAGGTAGAGGTTTCTGACTGGGTAATGATTTTTTAGATGGGCTTGGTTCTGCAGGAGGATAAAGCTTGAGATTCTTTGCAACTGTCCCATTTGATATGATGACGTGCCCATATTTTCACACTATGTAGGCATCTATAGTTGCAAGCCAGGGTCTCCCTAGGATCAATGGGTGACCTCCTACTGAAGATCGGGTCTGCAATATAAGGAGGTCTACAGGGTAATGCCATGAGTCTACTGAAATGATCACATATTCTAATATCCCTACTAGTTTAATTGTGGATCTGTCTGCAAGTTCTAGGATAGTAGGGGTTGGTTTAATATTTGAAAGTCCTAACGTGTTCATTGTTTCAGTAGTAATAGTGTTAATGGCTGCTCCTAAATCTATTAGTACATTTGGGATTTCCACCCCATTAATCTATACTATTAGAATCGGGTTCCCAGGGTCTTTGTATTTTACAGGCATGATTTTTCCTAACATGATATTGGATAGTCTGCCCACTACATGAATGGTTAATCGATCCTTAGGTTTCCTTCCTGGTTTCTTGGAGAAGTATTCTTTCAGAGTTTTTGCGTATATAGGTACATCCCTCATAGCTTGTAAAAGGGGTATTTTAACAAAGATATTCTGCAATTCCCCTAGGAATTCAAATTCTACTTAAGGGTTTAGCTTACTCAAGGTCAATCTTTCAGGGTATGGAGGAGAAGTTAAATGACCTTGATTAGGAACAGCTTGGGGAGGTGTCTGATTTATTATGTTTTGATCTGAATTCTCCCTCGCTGTTCTTTGTTCTGGTTCTATGTCTTCACTGTCAAATTGTTCTGTAATAATGGGTGAAGTAGGTGCATTTACTACCTGGCCAGACCGTAGATTTATTTCGTTGATCCATGCGGTAGAAATGTTGTAGGATGAAAGGTTCAAAGTGTCTGTTTGCTGGACTCCTTTATTTTTTGGATTCAGGTTAGGCTAGATAGGAAGCTGGGGTCTAATGGTTGGGTTTCCTGGGGGTACATTGGAAGGAAACTAAAGTTGTTGTTGAGGTATAGGTTGAGGAAACTGTCCAGTAGGAGAGGGTCCCCACCAGATCTGATTCCATGAAGGATTTAGACTGGCTTAAGGAACCCATTGTTTCCAAAGGGGATACTGATATTGAGACCACATAGCTGAAAATGGTGTAGATTGGGGACCCATATTGAAATTGTTAAAGTACTGAGATGGGTCTGGAAACATACCTGAATTCATAGTTGGTGGTCGAGGTTGCCATGGTTTCTTCTGCCCCATAAAGTACATTTGGTCTACCACACTTTCTTCACTTGCTCCTTGAAAAACTGCTTTCAGCTCAGGCAAGGAAGGACACGAACTGGCCGCGTGAGTCTGTTCACATATCGTGTAGGCTTCCACCCTGTTCAGCGGGCATTCCTTCAAAGGGTGCTTCTTTCTGCACCGAGGGCAGAATATAGCCATGGTTTTTTCCAACTCTATCTGCTTCTGCTTTGCCTGTAGAGTGTACCTCTGGGTTAATAGTGTGCTCAGAATATCAGTACTTAGATTGTCCAATAGATTTCCAATCTCTACTTTTGTCACCCCTCCACCAGAAGTCTTTGATGACCTAATCCCCTGTCCACTTATTGCAGCTCCCTGTGAACACTTGATACAATACTCACAGATAGTTTCAAAGTTTTATTTCGAAATATCCCCTTTTCCCACTATATTCAGAAGTTGCAGAGAGTCTTCCCTAAGTGCTTGGAGAAGAATGATCTTCAGAATATCCTTGTCCACGTCACTATGCCCAGACCTCTGCAATATGTATTTAAATCGTTCTACGCAGTCCTCCATATTTTCATCCTCTTTCTGTGCAAATTTAAATATTTCTTCCTTAATGTCGCGGGACTTACAATAATATTGGTATTTCTCCAAGAAATCTTCTTTCATTCCTTCCCATGAGGTAATCGTACTCCCTCCTAGACCCATAAATCATCTCAGGACTGTCCCCTTTAGGGTAGCAGGAAATATCTTCAATTTCTGGGGATCGGCAATATAGTCATATATGCAGCAAACAATATCAAACTCAAAAAGAAAGGTATCAGGGTCTTCAGAAGAGAGCCCATGAAAACTGGGCAAGGCTGTTAAAGGGATTGGTCTCATTGGTGCATCACCTGTGACGTTTCCAATGAGAAAATCAATAGAGGAACTTATAGGTGCCATAAATACCCTCCAATACTCACTTGGAATCTCGACTAGTTCGACAGCTGGTATCTGGAGTGATCCAACCGTAGAAGATTGCACCACACTCCCCTGATCCCTTGGTGACTCAAAATCTCTCAAAAATTCCTTTACCAAATCAGAATCGCTTGGTTCAGCAATAGGAATTTTTACGGCGTTGCCTTGGTCTCTTGGGAATGAAAACTCTTTTTGAGGTTCTTCTTCCCAGTTAGAGCAACTCAGTTCTTCTGATCCCCTACTTACCACTTCTTCCCCTTTTGCTGCTAATAAGGATGCCTCCTCCACCAATACCTTGTTGGCTAAATCTTCTGTTGTGGAAAGAATACCTTCTGGTATCGTGGATGGCACTGGTTGCTCTACAGACCGCCCTTCGGACTTCACATGGATTCTAACCCTAACAACAGCACGGGACGATTCCTCAGATCTAGATTTTTCAATAATTTCCTGAATGTATGTCTTCCTTCCCAGATCTTTCCCTTTCTTTGGGGGTCTTCCTCTTCCCCTCTTTTTCAGATCTTTGTTCATACAAATTGTGAAGAGGGTTCATCAAAAGGAATCAGCAATTGCTTAGGACTCGGAGTAGGACAAATAACTTCCTCCCTGGAACGAGAGAAGATATTCAAATAGTAAAATGAAAAGAAAAAGAAAAATCTCAGTTCAGGACTTGAAGCAAAGTAATCACATACCCTCCCTAGGACGAGAAGTTGGCCCTTAAAAGAAAACAAAAAAAAGTAGAAAATTGGAAACTACGCCCAGGACTTAGGGCAGGGTTACAAAATACCTTCCCTAAGACGAGGGATTAATTTTCAATGAGAGAAATAAAAACAGAACAAAGCAGAAAAAAACAGCATGCTATGCTCAGGACTTGGAGCAGGGTAATAAGTGCCCTCCCCAAGATGAGAGATCAATCCCACAGAAAAACAAATAAAAAGTAGGAAAGAAAACACAAAGCACTTACGCTCAGGACTTGAAGCTGGGAAATAAATTCCCTCCTCAAGATGAGAGATCGACCCTGAAATCTATTGCAGATCCTGTTCTTGCACCTATTAGCCTTCTCTGGCAATAACACCAAAATGTTGGTGTCAAGATATGAACAAAATTCAACCCTTTTCTCCACATAAATTATCAACCCGATGGTGTTAGTTATTTCAAGACTAACGAAAAGTATATGCAGATACAAGCACATGATTTGCTGTAGATCACAGGTTTAATCCATAACACACAGATAACTGTAACAAAAAAAAAAAAACTCCAGAAATTAAAGGACATCCACAACAATTAGACGTAAACTGTAACAGTAGTAAAGAAATCACACTAAAACCCAACACTGCAAGGAAAAAGGAAAACACAACACCTGATCAGAAGAGTGGGCCCAACTCTATGATCAGGACTACGGTAAACTCACGAAATTACAGAAGAAACAACAAGCTATTGTGCATTCAATTAATGATAAAAGAGATTTATTACAAGATTTGTATGTGATAGGGCTTAACCCCGATTCAGAGCCTGCAGGCCTCTTTATACAATTGTCTTGAAACCCCCGATTCCTCTCAGCAACTCCATAGTTACAAAAAATGCATCTTGTTACAACGGCAACCTAGTTGCCTCAGTAAGAAACTGTGAAAAGGCCTGAAGTGGTACTGATACAAACAAGTTTGTTACGTTGTAACAACAAATAAGGAAAACACTAGAGATGATGGGTTGTTTCTCGACTCGTGGCCGCAATGCTCTTGTTTTAGCCAAATCTAAAGAAATATTGGAGTTAATATGTAAAAAGGTAAAATCTCCATGACAAATAATTCATTAATCAAATATCCCATGAAAGATAGGAAAAAGGGTTTTACCTCATGCGTTTAAGAATAATAATGGTAGAAAGAGATAGAAAGATAGGGTAAAATGGGAGAGGAAAGTATACAAATCCGGTACTTAACAATACATACAAACAAAAATTTGTGCATATGGAGGTGGGTCATAGTCCCACATGTGGAACCAGCACAGTGAATCTCCTCACTGCATTAGATCAAGATGTGGTAAGTGTTTTCCCCACCACTTAATTGCTGCCCATGTCATCTCACCATGGCTGAAAGTGTGAGATATATTTGGTGCCTTAGGAGTGCACCCATCATGATACAAAATTTCCCTTTGATCTCCAAGGGAATGGCTATGTTCAGAAATTTTTGTGGCCCAAAGTTGGCCATGAAGTTTAGAAGGTACAATAATCCTCCTTGGAGTGATGGCCTGCATATACATGATGAAATATTGCAAACAATAATCAAATGAATCATTATTTACATGAGCATGTCCTTCATCAAAATTCCTCCTTAAACACATGGAGTGGTGCATAGATCTATCTCCTCTCTCAAAAAGAGAAAGAGATGGCTAAATTAACCCCTCTATGGAGTTATGTTGCTGCCCCTTCTCCACATGGTGCATGCATCTTTGAAAATGCTGATATAGTTCTCCTTCAAAGCCCTTCCAAGTGTAGCTTCTCATGATGATGTTGTATAATCTCATGGAATATGTGTGGCTAAAACAGAACTCTTCATAGGCCCTTTGTAGCAAATTCTCCTTGAGCTTGGAGGCTCTAGACAAGAAGATCCTACCATGATAGTAGATAACTCCTCCTTGGACTGAATAGCCCTCTTCATGCAGCTGGTCATCAAGTATCATGCATGTGTGAAGATCCTTGGAATAATCCACCAGCAGTTGGGATTTCCAATATGGATCAATCTCCCATAATGACATCGCTAATGATCTATCAACAAAAATGTCTGTCACATGGATGCTCTCCTCCTTGACATCTCCCATGACAAAGGTACACGTTGGAAGGTCATGCCTCCCATGCTTCTCCTCCCATAGTGAAAAATCTGAAATGAGAGTGGTTAATGATGATATTGGGAGCAAATCTCCCTCCTCCTTGAGCCTACCCAAGACACCCAACGTTGTAGCATTGTCTTCTAATGCTCCCATCCCTCCTACATCTATGCTTGGAGCATCATGTTGTGAGATATTTGTCACCAAATCTGAATCATGTGGCCTCCCGGGTGGGTTTCCACTAGATAATAGTGTCCTATGCAAAAATGTCATGAACATAATAGATGGGATTGTGAGGTCCTTGATTCCACTGCGCAAATCCATCTTTTATTTCTGTGTGGAAGTGGTATGTGAGGGATATGTATGCATGTCTTTGATCATTTGAGTCTTACCACTCTTTTTGTCCACCCATTCCATTTGCAAAGCCTCCCAATCAGTGGTGACTTTTCCCAAAGTGATCAACCATTTAACACCCAATATCACATTGGTGTCACGTATGTCAACCACAAAGAAGTGATCAATCAATGTATATGTTCCCATGGTGACTGATAAAGATGGTACATAATGCATGCATTTCATTGTTCTATCTCCTGGGACCAAAACAGATAATCCCTCAAAAGCATCAGTGGGTATTGCCCTCCTTTGCACTAGTTGGGCATCAATAAAATTGTGGGTAGCCCCACTATCAATCAAAACAGAAAACCTCTGATTCAAGATGGAACCTTGAACTCTTATGGTCAAGTACTTAGGTACTCCTCTCAAAGGTGCAAGATCCCCTCCAATTGGAGCAAAAGCTCCATTCCCATCTCCATATGGTGTTGTTTCTCCCTCTGTAGTGTCAGCGTTGTGACCTCTTCTTGGTTCATCTTCTTCTTCCTCCTCATCATCTAAGAAGACCTCTATATAATGTGTTTTCCCAGCTACACATCTATGTCCAGGTGCCCATGATTCTTGGCAAGTGAAGCAAAGCTTCCTTCTTCTTAGATCTCTCCGGACTTCATCATCAAGAGGTTTCTTGTATGAGCCCTCCTTTGAAGGAGCAACTTTTTCTTCCTTTCCCTTTGAAGGAAAAGAGGGCTTATTCTGAAAAGTTGTCTTTACTTTTGGCAAGACATCTTGAAGGTCTCTAGCACTTTCAATAGCATCATGTAGGGTAGTGGGCTTGGTATACTTAACCAACCCATAAAGAGGTTAATCTAACCCATGAATGAACATGTACACCCTTCTTGCTACAGAAAAATCAGGGACCATAACAGGAAGTCTTAAGAATTCAGAGATATAAGTTTCTACATTACCTGATTGTTTCAAATTTGCAAGGATCATGAATGGTGCCTCTGGATCTCTTCTGTCAAACCTTTCCACGATCCTTCTAGTGAACTCCGAATAAGTAGTCACATTGGCATGACCCAATGTAGACAAACCACGGAATCACCAATCATGTGCTTCACCTTCAAAGTGCAATGCTACAATATTGATAGCCTCTATCTCTGGAACTCTGTTCAGCTGAAAGTAGATGTCAAGTTTTTCTACCCAAGATTTGGCAGAACACTTGGATGACCCATCAAAATTGGGTAAAAATAATCTGCCCATAGTGTGGTGTCGATCATGATTCTGAATGAATCCACCACCTCTATGATGATGCCTTGGTATTTTATTGTCCTTTATGTGACAAAAATCTTGAAAAATCAACTGATCTTTGAATCTATGATTCTGAGATTCATATTCTTCAAAATAGTCTTTAAGGGATTTCTGCTCTTGAAACCCTTAATTTCCCATAGCCAAAAATGTAGGCATGGTAGAGCGTTGGGAAACTTGTGGCTGATGCACTAGTTGATCATTCTAGTGATGAGACATGCCAGAGCCTTCTCCTTGATGAAATCCTTTAGGGGATTCCTTGATTCAGTCTATCCTCATCTCCTTGATCTCTTTGGCAAGGTCTTGCATGGCTCTAAGAAGGATCTTAACAAAATCCTTATCTTCATCTTCACCTCCAGATAAAGGGGCTTTACCCTTGTCTTCATTGTCATTTCTGTAATCAAACTTCTTGTGTATTCTTTTTAGATACCTCTTCTCTCTGTCAATAAGAGGCTCTCCTTCTTCAGAAGACATATTGGCTTCTTAGAAAGCACAAGCTGTGCCAAGGTGATGCTTCGATACCACTGTAATATTCCCAAATGGGGAATGCAACAATACAATGCAAAATAGCAGGAAAATAACACAGATAATCATAGACAAAGCAAGAGGCCAATATGGAGACCCTTCATTCACATTTACAACAGCAAAATAGATGTACAAGATGGCCCATAAGATGTATAACAGGAAATAGAAGTCTCTAATAGAAGAAAAACCTCAAAAGGAGGTGCTGCAACCATGTATTAAGACTGGGAAAAGCCTTACAACATTATTTTATTAGTCTGCAACAGCTGTAGATTACAATTTAGATCTATAGAAAATAAGTGCATGAAAAGTCAGATCTATAACAGATCCATACACTATATAGGCTCCTCTTCAGAATCCCCTTGGAGTTTTTAGCATTACACCATGTACAACTTGTAGATTTGAGTTTTAAGACTGCAGATCTACAGAAATATTTAGATTTGGAACTGGATCTGATCTGATATGAACAAGAGAATGATCCCCTCCAATGGATCTCCAAATTAAAGGGCAGTTTCCTAACACTTGAAAACCAACTCTCCATATGGTGTGCCAAAGACCCTGCAACAACACCTACAAGAATAACGCAGATCTGGAAGTAAAATTGCACTGTAGGGTTTAGAATGTGGTTGGCCACATGCCAAGATTAGAAAATGAAGCTCAAATCATCCAATACTCTCCTCCCAATGGAATAGAAGCCTCCTCCACTAAAAAGGAGCACTGAAATGGCCTAGATCTGAAGAGATCTAGCCTCCACTTGCTGCAGTTGGCAAAGAAAACCAAACCCTAAACATGATCTGCATTGTAGTTGAAAGAATAAGCTCGACCTTCAACCAGATAGTGAACAATACAATACAAACTCTCCCAAGAGCTACTCAATGGGAAGAGGTGGGATTCCCGACCAGGAACACCCAATGCTAAACAACATTATTCTCAGCTAAACAACATTATTATCAATTAAACAACAAGAGAATGAGATATGTCTAAATAGACCATATACTTAGAAAAATATCATATCCTCGACAACCTTCTAATGCTGCTATCCCCTTCCTCTTATAAGTTAAGAGCTTGCAAACCTTAAACCACATCCAATGATCACTTCCTTTTCACAGAAGGCATCTCCATCTAAAACTGTGTTGTGCCTCATTGATGGCCACTCATCCATGACAACGTTGTAGATTTGGTCATGGTTGACCCAGTCAAAATGTTTAGCCCCTTTCACACCTAAGGGTGCTTGATTTAACAGCCAAGATCTAGCCTTTTTACATTTGGCATTGATTTATTCATCTTCAAGGAGTTTTATGAACCTCCTTTGCTCTTTTATTCTCTAAACAAAGAAATAAAACAAAAATGAATATTCCAATTAGCTCATGACTAATTGGGAATATTACGCAAATGCACTAATAAAAATTTAATTCATATGAATACTGTTATAAGATATGTGTCGTCTTTTGATGAATAATGAATTTAAAAAAATCACAATAATTATGATTTGATATAACAAATTAATCCAAACATCACATTCGAATGCATTAATAAAAATTTAATTAATATGAATACTTTATAAGATGTGTCAACTTTTGATGAATAATGAATTTTAAAAAATCACAATAATTGCACTATCACAGTTTGATGTTTCTAAAAAATACAAAATGAAGACCAATGTGTGTCAGTTACTATACACCGGTGCATTTGTATGATACAATGCACTGGTGCGTTTCTATGAACTATAGGCACTGCACAAATACCAATACCAATTATAAATCTCAATGCATTTGTGCGATACTGAGCACCGGTGCGTTTATGTGAATCTACACACCGGTGCATTTGTACGACCTATGGGCACCACACAAATACCAATACGAATTAGAAAAAATGGTGCCTTTTTCTGATACTGCACACCAGTGCATTTCTATAACTCGACATACCGGTGCGTTGAGATGACCTATGGGCACCGCACAAATCCCAAGACCAATTATAATGATCCCATGCATTGTATCACCAACACTGCGCCTCGGTGCAATTTTATACCTTGATGGCCTGGTGCATGCACCTTCGACCACCCCGGGCCACCTTCTAGATGACACGCACCAGTGCGTTGACACCTTAGTAGTGCACCGATGAAAAAAACATCTGTAATAACCTCCGACCACCCAGTTTTTTTAGTTGTGCTGAAATTCTGTTAAAAGCTCTGCCAAAACATCCGTAACCATAAACGGATGTTGTGGAAAATGTGTTTTTTTTTAAATTTTGGCCAATTTTATCACACTAAAAACCTCCTTTATAACCTCCGCTAGAGGGTCTTTTCCTTGTAGTGTGACCCCGACAAATTTGGAAGTGGCACTAGATTTGGACATTCTGCTAAAAATCTGCTAAGTTAACTGCCAGCTTAATTATGGCTGACTGCATTTTAATTAGTGCTAAGTGCGCACTAAGTCGAAATTAGTGGAGGCGCTTAAGACTAGGTCATATGGGACGATCTTGTGGAGGAGGCATTGGCCCCTCTCCGTTTTGTCGTAGGACACTGAATTAAGCCTCAAATAGTACATCTGCACCTTCATTTCCAAATGTGAACTTGTGGCACGTTGGTAGGAGGGTGAAATGGAGAGGGGGAGGTCATGGGGTCGAACCCTGACCTCACCCCTTATGGGGTCAAACCCTGACCTCAGCCCTCATTAACGTTTTTGACCCGTCTAAAATATATGCGCCTTGCAAATGTTTTAATATATTAAATTCCATCAAAATTTAAAACTTCCACAATGTTCTCCACCTCTCCACCATATGGTATTAAACCATATATGCCCACATAATGCATATTTAATATGCCATGCCATATTTAAATTCAAAATGCCACTATATTAAAATAACATGCCAACGTATGGTTTTTTTCTAAAACTTGAATCTTTTGGGTTATTAAAATAATATATGTGGAATTAAAATTTTAATAATATATAAAGTTTTAAATTAATATATATATATATGATTTTTTAAAACCATATATATATATATGATTTTTTAAAACTATATATATATATATATATATATATATATATATCCAATCTTTAATATATTAAAAAAAAATCCAACACATAATAATCTTGAACTGACATTCAACTTTGGAGGACATTGGGAAATTTTTACCTGCACAAATCAAATTGGAGAATCCAACAGTGACACTTGTCACAGTCCCATTGGGCTAAAAAATTAAGAAGATTCTCTACATGCTGACTAGACTGCCATGTCATCAGATGTACATGTTCTACAATTTTTTTTTTTTAAATTTGCGTGTTCTAAACGACAATCAACAGACCATAACTTCCTCATCCGAACTCGGTTTTCAACGAAACAAGTTGCATTGGATTCCTTGCGACAGGTTGCTCGTTGTCATTCTGGTTTGGTGCAATTTTGAGAACTTTCATTTTTGAGCTAAATTTTGGCCCTGATCCAGATTCTGATCATTCCTTCCCACTGACATGCTTTTGGACCTCCAAAAGCTGGTTATCTCATGAGTGTTGAACACTCTTCTATTTTCAAAGTTCTATCATCTTGATTCTACTTGGACAAATCTCTTTGACAACCACTTGGTCACTAACATGCCTTGCCTTGCCTTGCAAATGGCTTTGCTCTTCAACCACTGCTCTCCTTTTGCTGTTGACCCAAACCAACACTTGTTGGTTGCTTGCTGATATAACACTTTTTCTGTACCAAATTGATTCCTCGGAGCCTTCCCACTGAGAATCTTGTTCCTCCTTTACACAATCAGTTAACTACAACAACTAGCTTCCGATATCAGTAAAAATAAGAAAAGAAATCACCATTCATTTACCTCCACGGTTCCAAATTCCACATTTGGAAGAATGCATTCCTCATCGCCTTCTATTCTTGGCATCAACACATAACATGGTATACAATGGCTGCAAACTTTTTTCGACATCTTGTCACAACAGACACATCATGCTAGAAACAACTTGACGATATATCCTCTTGCTCCTTCAAAGCAAACAATTTCATATCATGTGAACATCGCCATGTACTCTCACATCTTGGTGTCAAAATTTATCGACCAAACACAAGTCGACAAAAACATGCATCTTCAAACAAATGACTCTAAAATCAAGCATAAGCATGTATAACAACTTGACGATTCTTTTCCCAAAACAAAAATAATTTCACATTCCATGAAACACTTCGTCAGCATCTCCTTTTCATCCTTGGAGACAAAATCAACTCTTCCAAGTCGATATGACATGCATGCAACACACAATCGATCAACACAAGTCGACACTCATGCATGTGCAAATGATCAACACTCTCAAGTTGACAACATACATGTTCAACAAAGCAATCGACCAACACATGTCAATTACTCATGCATTTTCAAGCACAATGAAATCATCAAAATTCCATTCTTCATACACACAAACTCTCGTGCATGTATACAATTATTCAACTCTCTCACAAGTACAATCATAAGTACAAGAATTCCATTCATATGTACATTTACTTAAAGCTGAAACGAACAAATTTTGTTGCAAATAAAGTGAGTCAACTTACTCCACTTTCAATCATCTTCTTGGCGTAAACATGCAACATGCATTCCACTAACAAAGGAATGCATCAACATCAAAAGACATGCAAAGCCTTAATTGGATAAGAAATCTGACCATATCTTACCAAACCATTTCAATGGCGCTTCTTTCAACTGCATATCATTATCATGTGAATCATCTTGACCCACACCGATTATGGAAACTTATTTTGCATTCTTGCCATTCTCTTTCTCCACCTTCTTCAAATGTCATGGATGAATTGTTGAATACAAAGTCCAACACTTGATTACAAGATGACCTTGCTTATGGAAATGAGTGCAAAACAATTGCCTTTTCTTTTCAGCATGGTTTGCTTTGTCCAAAGGACCTTTAGCTTTCTACCTCATTTCCTTTAAAAGTTTCTTGTGCATGGCTATCTTCTTCCAACACCTTGAAACATTATGGTTATCCAAACCACAAAAGGAACATGTAACTTTTCTCCAAATTTTATGTGAGAATTTGCTATGTTTATCATAATCAAAATCAACTTGATTAAAATCAGATTTATACCTTGAACATTCACCTTTTTCGCCTTCTGGAGGAGGTGAATTTGATGAGGTCTTGGCTCTCTTTGGAATACCAACAATACATTCAATGAATGTAGATATTTCAACATCCTCTTGTTCGCCATTCTCATTAGCTGCATGCTTATGAGCACATTCTTGCAAAGTGGGTGTAAAAATTTTACATTCATCATGACTACAATCTTCACAAGCTTGAGGTAATCAACATGAAATGAAAGTCCTTCTTGGAATACCTTCATGTGCCTCCTTGGATTTAGAACTTTCTCCATCATGTTGTCCATATTCAAGACCCAAATACTTAGGCCTTTCCTCAAAAACAATTGGCTCAACTATCCCTTGTGCATGTTTGCCCAATCCTTTGCCTTCATAGCCCATATTCATCAATAATTTGGACCCTGTTCCTCTAGTGTGTTTTTCAAAAGCACCTACACATTCATCTTGAGAGGAAATTGAAGATAAACGTGAATTGCATACCTCCTTTTCAAGCACATGCTTGGCTAAGGCTTCCTTGGAAATATGGAGTTGAGTATCCATCTCATGCATCCTTGCTAAGGATTTATTTGCAACATGGAGCTGAGTCTCCATATCATGCATCTTTTCAAGAATTTCTTGCTTCTCCTCCTTCATGGCAATCAACTTTTGTTGAAGTTTAATGATCTCCCTCGTATCTTCATACTTCTCTTGCATCCTATCAATCATGATGTAGAGTTTCTACAACATCTCTTTATCAAAGAGTTTTTGTAAGGAAGATATACTATAATCATCACTTAATGAAGCTTCCATCACACATGCAATGCATACAAAGATTATTTTCTATGATTTGAGACTTGAATTCTCAATCTTGATTTCCTTTCCTTCACACGTAAACTAGGCAAACTGTTAAATTCTCCTTGCACAAATTCAAAAACCAATAGCTATAGAAGAATTAGCTATTCTTGGCTAAAATGAGCTAAAATTTTTCTATGATACCAAATTGATCTGAATATGAGAAAAAATTTTATTGCTATGCAAGCTCCTTCATCAGTATAAAAAATGTGTTTAAGGATAGTCTCATTTAACCATTTGTTAAGGGGTTAAAGTGTCAAGTTTCATGTGTCGTTGATGATCAAATTATGAGTTAATTAACTTTTAAAAAACTCATGAACATCAAATTAAATACATAGATATAACTCACAACAATCACATAACACAATGGATGATGATGGAGTTCACCCCTCCGGGCTACATCTTCATGGACCTGCTTTAACTAGTTAGGCCCTCTTGGGATTATGATTCAAAATCTGATTACAAGAAATTTTGATGCTCCAATGGATTTTATAACTATTCCATTGGCTTCATAAGACATGAAAACCCAAAAAATGACTATCCAATCTCTGAATTTGGTTACCAGCTCCTCTAGGCTTGGCCTCCAACCCTGATGGGCATGGGCTTGTTTAATATCCAAAGCGACAAAATAACCATCAGATGTGCTCCAATGCCTATATAAATTGTACCAATATGTTCAAAGCATTAAATAAATAAAAAATTAACTATTCATTCATTGAAATTGGCCTTCAGATGATCTGAGCATGACGTTCCCTCTTGGTGGCCCTAGCTTCAAAATTCTTCAAGTGACTAAAAAAACTTGTAGATGAGATCCATTGCCTCTAAAAACTGTTCCTATGGATTTAGAGCATGCTAATCTGCTAAGAATGACTATAATTGAGCAAATATTGGTCGAAAATTGACCAAGATAGGTCTCATTAAAGTTTTCCTTAGATTCTGCCTCTAAATTTGGAAAATTGCCAGATAACCCCGACAAATTTGGAAGTGGCGCCGGATTTGGAGATTCTACTAAAAATATGCCAAGTTAACTTCCAGATTAATTATGGCTAACTACATTTTAATTAGTGCTAAGTGCGCACTAAGCCGAAATTAGTGGAGGCGCTTAAGACTGGGTCATATGGGACGGTCTTGTGGAGGAGGCGCTTGCCCCTCTCCATTCCGTCGTCGGACACTGAATTAAGCCTCAAATAGTACATCTACATCTTCATTTTCAAATGTGAATGTGTGGCACATTGGTAGAAAGGGGAAATGGAGAGAGGGAGTTCAGGGGATCGAACCCCAACCTTACCCCTCGTTAACAATTTTGACCCATCTAAAATATACGCGCCTTGCAAACGTTTTAGTATATTAAATGCCATCGAATTTTGAAACTTTCGCAATGCTCTCCACCGTATGGTATTAAACCATATATTCCATATTTAATATGCCATGCCATGCCATATTTAAATTCGAAATGCCACTATATTAAAATAACAAGCCAACATATGTTTTTTTTTTTTTTTTTAAACTGGAATCTTTAGGGTTATTAAAATAAAATATATGTGGAATTAAAATTTTAATAATATATAAAGTTTTAAATTATATATATATATATATATATATATATATATATATATATATATATATATATATATTAATTTAATATATGATTTTTTAAAACCATATAAATATAAATATATATATATATATATATATAATTTTTTTTTTCCAATATTTAATATATTAAAAAAAATATTTCCAACACAATAATCATGAGAACCCACATTCAACTTTGGAGGACATTGGGCGATTTTTACCTTCACAAACCAAAGTGGAGAATCCAACAGTGACACTCGTTAGAGTCCCATTAGAATAAAAACTGAAGAAGATTCTCTGCATGGTGATTGGACTGCCATGTCATCAGCTATACCTATTCTGCAATATATATATATATATATATTTATGTGTTATGAGCAGCAATCGGCAAACCGTAACTTCCTCATCCAAACTCGGTTTTCAATGAAACAAGTTGCATTGGATTCCTTGCGACAGGATAGCACTGTCATTATGATTTGGTGCAATT